>CM074739.1:98230580-98499279 GCA_037367245.1 Phrynocephalus guinanensis | reverse complement strand
CCAGAGATCATGTGGTTTTTATCCTGGTTCCTGTGTTCCCACCCTCCGAACTCTGATCTATTGCTTCTTTCTCGTGAGGGGAGGAGAAAAAAATGCAGCTCACCCCGCCTGCCCGTCGTCACAGCTAATTGTACCAAGACAGGAAGCCCATTAGGGAATTCCTGTCTGTTAAAAGGGGGGGGGGGCAACAACATACAAAAGATGGACGCCAGGCATGCAATGCCTTTAATATCCACATAGGAACAGCAACAAGGATTTAACTCTCCTCGGAGACCAGGTTACTTTTTAAATTGTGCTGGGTCGTGCTTATATTGGGCGTGTTCGTTACTTTATTTTTTTTAAAGTCCACAGCTGGTAGGAAAAACAAAATTTAGGCTCCATATCTGCGAAGCACTTTGCATAGGATATTATGGGTCATGTGGTGTAAGCAGTCAGAGTGGGACTCCCCTATTTGTTTATTTTATATTTTATTTATAACTTGTACTCCTTAACCTAGGAAAGGGCCCTTCACCAAATCCTTATTGGGATTGTAGAGGAGATTCAGAGGAAGCTTTTCGGCAAGTATGGAAGCCTCTTGTTGCCTTGGGGAGAACATTTCCTGGGGAAACTTAGTTGAGAGTACAAAACTGAGACATCAAAATCCAATCCCCCACCGGACTTGGAGGGATTTGCTGAGCCAAGTTAGGAATGCGTACTTTCCAATTACAGGTGTGTCTTAGGTGCCTTGAGAACCATTTTATAGGCCCCATGAATTAATAGAATTAAAAAATCACTAAAATTCATCCCATTTATATTCATAGGGGGACTACCTTTATACATTAATACAAATTGAAGCAATTTTGATGAATTGGAAAAATTCATGAGGAAATGTGATTAGTTTATCAATTTGCCGCCATCTACTAGAGGAAAGTAATAAATTCCAATTACTGTTATTTGCTAAGTATCTGCCTATGGAAATGTGACATTGCCTGTGGAGGTAAAATATTGTGGCGGTGTAGTTTGATAATAAGTGATAAGAGGAAAGCTTAAGTAAATGATTCCAGCTCAATACTTTGCTTCTGCTTGCTGCTTCCTCCTCATCACCATTTTACAGTGGAAAATCTGTATGATAAGACCTGCAACTCAGTTGCTCCATTTTGTCATCGCGGTAACTTTTTGCAGGTATCATTCAAATGTGCAATAGGCAGGGCCCTACAAGTTGAAAGAAATATAATTAAGCATCTGCAAAGCACACCAATGTATAAAACACATTTTTCTCTTGGTGCCCCTCAAAATCTGTGAACCATGTCGTTTTTCAAAAGTGTGGTTTGAAACATTTTTATTATTGGCATCACTATCAAATCACCAAGCTGCTAGGAAACATCACAAAACACCATGTCCCAAGCATTTTCCAGCATTACTTGCTTCCTGCTTCTAGAGTGGGGCACAAGTCATCTGCTTATGAATGAGTGCCCCCACTAGTGGGGGTGGGTGAAACCAAACTGCAGAACACCTGTTCCGCCATTTTCCACCGAACGCACATGTACCACTGAAGTGAAAGTTCATGTACATCTCTATAGGGACTATTGTCCTGCCATTTTAGTCCATTGTGCCAGTTACTGATGGCAAGAACAAAGATCTATCAGCCAATAAGCAGGTGAGTAAAATGCATGCAAGCACAAATGTTACGTTGCACAACCTGCAGTGGTCCCATGAGTAAAAGTAGCAGCCTCCATTCCAATATCTAGCTTTTTTGTGTATCCATTAGTTTTTTAAAATATCAGTGGCTACATTGCACCTCCTCTGACCCGCTGCCTTAGACGGATTGAAACCAGGGCAGGGATTGGACTTGTGGCTTTCATAGCCTTGAAAGGCAATTAGAATATAGGAAATCAGGTTCAAAGTTCAGTTTATCAAAACTTGAAGACACAGGCTAATCACACCTAAAGAACGAAATCGTAAAAGACTTCCAATCACACATAGTCATGACTGCAAATCTTCCTCATGGAAAAACGTAACTGGGAAGGGGGAAAGAAAGAGAGAGGAAAAGCAGAACAGGTGGGAATGAAAAAACACAGGAGAGAAACATCCCAGCAGCTATTTCCATTGTCGTGCTAAAATTGCAGGCCGGCCAGGCATGTAATCATAAAATATAGGTTTATATGGCATCATTTATTGAACCACACGCCTGCTGGACAAGAGAGGCAACAATGTCATTACCCAGACATTCATCTGCAAAAAGAAACCTGAAATAACAGGTGTGGACAATTAAGCGAAGGGACCATATTTCAGTGGTGAAGCACTTGCATTTGATTCTGAAAGACCCAAATTTTATACTGTCAACTTGAACAAAATAGCAGGTATGTAAAGATAAATGAACTAAGTCCTGGAAGGCTTGCTAGACAAGACAAAACTGAGGGTTGCTGTTTCCACTAGCAATAAGAACCTCAGTTAAATCGATTTTAGCGATCATTGAAAATTTATAAATTTGCAAAGACATGGTTCACTGGTGAACTTGATTTATATCAGCTGACAAGAGTGAGTTTAATTTTCAAACCGGCCAGCAGGGAATGTTCAAAATAATCTCACTTCTAAACCAATTTCAATTCATTGTGGTTTTCTGAAGGGACATTTAATTTTGCATCTAGGAGGAATTTTAGTGGGGCAGATGGCACCGAGCATTTTCCCTTTAATATATATTATTTAAAAATCTCCAAAAATGTTTATAGCACTGCACCATCTTTATCAATACTTCCTGCATTACAAACCCCTATGCCCAGGCCAAGTTCCAAAGTCTGGCCTAGGGGCCAAATGTGGCCCGTTTTTAAAAATTTCAAGTGGCCCTCTCAGCCTCTTCTCCCTTTCCACCTCAGCCTGTCTACTTCATCACTGGCCGGCGTGGCTCCTACCTTTGTCGGCGGGGATATGTCAAGCTTGCAGTTTTATGGTTTGCCTTGCCTCCGTGCCTCGGTCCAGCCCCTTGACCACCCGCTCTGCCTACCCACTCCTGGCCCCGATGCTGCATGATGACCTCCCCAACCATCCTTGTTGAGGGAGGGCAGCTTGATGCAAGCAGAGGTGCATCTTGGGTGCAGGGTGGGCCGATTTCCGGGCCAAGCAACAGCCGGCAGAATCCATGAGCATCTTGAAACCTGTAGCATTTGTGGCCTGTTGCAGCGGCTCATGGACCACAGCCTTTTCTCCCCCCTTCAGGTTGGAATAGTATGCCCCCACTACATTTTCACCTCACCAATTCTGGCCATATTATGACTAGAGGGGGGCACAGATAAAATACATGAAGTTTTGTTTTGTTTCATTTCAGTAGAGAACTCTGGTCAGTTTTCATTTCATTTTTACATGAACCCTTTCACAGAAAAAAAATGTTTTGTTGGTTTGTTAAATTCATTATTCATTAGTACCTTTTACCCCAGTGCCCACTACGCTGGACCCCTGGGGGCCGGTTTGGCAACTGGTATTTTTTTAAAAATTAAAAATTATTATTTTATTTTATTTTGGGTAGCCGACCCAGGTCACATTTGGGTCCCAGTGGCGCGCTCACATTTTTTAAAAAAATTAATTTTATTTTTATTTTAGTTTAGTTTTTTCCCCTCACCTTCCAGGTTCAGGCCGCGCGTTTACAGCTGTAGTGTGGGACTTTCTGTTTGTTTTTTCCTTTCAGCACTGTACCGCCGCAGCCCCTGGGGCCTGGTCAGCGCTGGTTTTTTATTATTTTATTATTAGGGTGCTGGCCAGGAGGGAAAAACACCTTCCGCGCCCCCAACCTGCCCCCTGCCACCCGCATCAGCATGGTGGGGGGATTCCCTCCTCCTCGCATCCCTCACACATGCCTCCCCCGCCAGGTGCCTGCGCTCCAAAGGCCTTCGCCATCACCGACTTGTTTGGGCTTGGAAGGTAGAGCTGCAACCTCCAGCCGCCACGGCCGACACTGTCTCAGGCTGCGAAGGCTGTGGGGGGGGGCGCTGAGGCAGCAGCTTTGGTGGTGCAGGGCTTGGAGGCGGCAGCCCCTTGCCACTGGGTTTGGGCTTCCTGTGGAAGGAGGCTGGAAAGCGGGCACGCGCGACAGCAGGGGTGCCACCCACTCCGGTTTCAGGCCCTGCGGGCTACAGCTCTGGTGTGGAGCTTTTTTTTCCTTCAGCGTCAACTGATTGCAGCCCATGGGGCCCATATCGGCACTGGGTTTTTTGTAATTTATCATTTTATTTTAGGGTGCCGACCAGGCTTCCCATGGGGCCCTGGTCGGCGCTCCCCCCTTTTTAAAATTTATTTTTATTTTATTTTAGTCCCCCACAGCACTTCTGGGTTCAGGCCCCATGCTACAGGCTTTAGCGCGGGGCTTTTTTGTTTTTGTTTTTGTTTTCCTTTCAGCGCCAACCACGCAGCCCCTGGGGCCCAGTCGGTTGCTGTTTTTTATTTTTTTATTTTATTTTAGGGTGACAACCAGGCCACCCTTGGGGCCTAGTCGGTGCTCCTTTTTTTTTACTGTGCCGATGCGACCACATGGCCGCACTACAGCTGTAGCGCGGCCGGTCTGCTTTTTTTTCCTGGTCACATCCCCAGAAGCCAGGAAAGACCGACCCTCTGGACCAGCACCAGGTAGGAGACATCTCCGCCCCCCCCATTAACGAAACAAACCTAACCAAACCAATTTTTCTTGGTTTGGTTTCGTTTCATGTTACATTTGCTCCCCTAGGATCGTTATTCGTTTCGTTACATAACAAACCAAATAACGAACAACGAAATGAAAAAAATTCATTTTGTTGCCATCTCTAATTATGACCCAAGTGGCGCCTTGTAGACACTCTATTTAGTGATGTATCACTTGCTTTTTTTGAGCAGGGGGAGGGAGGAATCAAAATATTTAAGAACAATGTGCTCCAAAAAAAGGGAAGGAAATGAGTCAGTGTAGGCCCCCAAACAAGTTTTTAATTAGCAGACAATTAATCATTTAATTTCAATTAAAAGTGAATGAAGACAAGCCAATTTATTATTACACATAACCCTGAACCAAATTATTTTTGAAAGGATGAAAGATTGGGCCACAACCTGGTTAGGGCTTCAACCTGGTAACAGTTCACCAACAACCTGTTGACTTGTGTTCTTACCTGGCCAGCAGGGAAGCCTTAGATAATGCAGCTTCAGTCCTGCTCTTGGTGCCTCGGATGACTGCCAGTGGCTTGCCTTGATCTGAGATCCCCATTAGAAACTCGGTGTGTTAAACCACACTTGTTCGGTTTGGGACACAATGGGAAAACCTTCTGAAGAAGCCTTGACTAGGAATGCAAAACTTGTTGTGAAAGAGGAGGAAGCAAGTGAGAAAACATGCAAGCGTAACTCTTAGTCCCTGGTGTAATAAACCAATATTCATTAAGCTGCTGTTGTCTTTCTATCAGGCCAGTTTGTCACTAGTGTCTACCACAGGCATGTCTGTTCATGATGTTAAGGCCATGGTGGTGTGGAACACAGATGGATTCTATTTTGTGCAGTTTTGCATCCATTTGTGCTGTCCACCTTGTGTTCTTCCACACTTCGGCTAATTCAAACAGGGGAACCTCATAATGATTGAAAAAGAACTTTCTCACCATGAAGGAAAGGGATAAAGCCACGGCTGTGCTCAGGTAAAACAGATTGTACATAGCATGTCCTCTAAAACAATACACTTATATGATGCTTCTGCATCAGGGTTTAGAAAGCTCTAGTGCAGGGATGGGGAAACATGTGGCCTTCCATATATCACTGGATTACAAGTCCCATGACTCCTCTTCGTGGTTTATGTTAGCTAGAGAGACAAGATAAATTGCAGTCCGTCATCCATTTGGGATCACAGGTACCCCACGTGTTGCTTCATCAGAAGAAAAGTATTTACCGATCACTGCCTTAAAACTACAGTTGTCAGTGGAATCATTTGTTTTAAAACAAAGAGGTCAACTCGATGGATCAAATACAATAAAAAAAAAAATAAATGTTCATGGCTCCAAAACTCAGTGTGGGTGCATTATACACCATATTTGAGGAAATCAAGCTATCATGATATAATCAAAACAAAAATGCTATTGCGTAGTATTAGAAGAAATGTTCCAGCTCTAACGTATAATCTTTTCATTTCCTGTGACACTAACACAACAGAACAAAATATCCACAGAGAAATGCACATCATTTCACCCAACTCATGTTAGATGGCTAAATTGGCTTTTGCTGGTAAATAAAGAGTGTTTCGGCTCTAGATCGGTGTCTGATGTCAGTAGTGGACTGGATGGAAGTGAATAAACTGAAACTTAATCCAGACAAAAGAGAGTGTGCTCCTGGGTCAATTGAGATTCAGATTAGAGAATGGAGAATGCACCCTATGCTGGATGGAGCTAGGGTTGCTTGGGGGTGCTCCTGGATTGCACCTTTGAACCTGGATGCCCAGGTTTAATAGGTGGCCAAAAGTGCCTTAGCACAAACCTAATGCATCAGCTGCACTTCCTGGAGAGGTCTGATCTGGCACAGTCGGCACATGCCTCAGAAACATCCCTGGCAGGAATACTGTAATGCGCTCTATGTGGGATTACCTCTGGAAATTGGAAATTTTCGGTGAGTCCAAAAATAGACGCATCTTCCTGGGGCTATTTGATCAAACAACCCCATCTTAAAGTAGTTCTACTGGCTACCGATCCACTTTCAGGCGGAATTCAAAGTTTTTGTCTAATGTATAAATCCACAAATGGTTTGGACGCAAGCGATCTCAAGGTCTACATCTCCCTTTATGAGTCTGATTGTGTAAAGATCACCAGGAAGAGGCCTCTCTTTTTTCAGTTCACAAAATACTGGCTGCTAAAGCCCTAAATGAGTTGTAGAGATCAATGCTTTATATGAAGAATGTATCTTATTCTAACTCTCTTTGTTGCCTTTGTGTTTCTGCCAGCTTGTGGGTGTGTTTTGTATTGTTCTTGTTTTAATTGTTTTTTTGTGCACAAATGTACCTTGCTCCCCATTTTACAGCCCAAATTTCTTTTTTAGAAGATGATTGTGATGAAATAAATACCACGACACTTTCAGGCTTGAAAGAAAGGGTCTCTGAAAAATGTTAGAGCATATTTAGGGCCAGGCTCCTAAGGCCAGCAATACATATGTTACAATTTTACTCAGTCATGACTAGAGATGGGCATGAAATGAATTTTTTATTTCATTTTTTTTTGTTTTTCATTTTGTTACAGCACAAAAAAAAAAAACGAAAGTGCCCTTTAAAAAAAGAAATGAAACGAGACGGAAATTTTCATTTTGTTCCATCTCATTTTCATTTATTATTTATTTTGACAAGTGCCAGTTCTCAGGGCTTGTTTAAATCCAATAATAAAAATAAGCACCAACCAGCTGGCCCTGTGGGCTAACTGACCTGGTCAGTGCTTAGTAAAAAAAAAAGCCCAACCTGGCCCATGGACTACCTGGTCGATGGTAGGGGGGGAACAAAATTAAATTAAATTAAATTAAATTCTAAAAAGCACTGCCTGGCCCCGTGGGCCAGCTGGTCAGCGCTGGGGGAGAAAAGCGTATCGACGGGCAGGGCTGGTTGGCTATTTAAAAAAGTTAAACAAAACAAAGTACAAAATGAATTCTTTAATTAGTTCCAATGAAACAAATTATAAAAATGAAAAATGAAAACAAAAAAGACATTTTGGCATTTTGTGCCTGTCCCTAGTCATGACAGTGGATGCCATGTCTCTTATTGCTAAGTATGGCTGTTCCACTAACCATAAATAGACTAATGTCAACAAATCTTCTTGACTGAGAAAGGTCAGGTCATTTTAAAAAATCTAAAGACTTGTAAGTAGAAGGAAAGTAGCAGCTGTTAGTGTTGTTTCACAAATGATTATACCCCAGTTTCGCTGTTTGCACAATGTTATAATACGTACATTCAAGAACAATTCCCATAATTTCACTTGCACAAGTATAACTGCAAGCAGAAAAAACAAGTTCCTATTGAGCTTTGCTTTTGTTGTGTCATGTGATGCTTTACAGAACCTTCCCCAATTGGGCATCTTACAGAATGTTGGATTACAAATCCCATTCAGCTCACTCAAAGAGTGAGGGGAGTATTTGTCCAGCTCCTCAGGAGAATTCCAGAGTAGGAAAGGCTGCTCTCATGCATGGTGTAAAAAATCAGTTTCTGCGTGCATGGAATATGACCACTGCGTAGAGAATGGCATCTCTGGGTTACGTCTAGTAAATTGGTCTCAATCTGTATTGTTGAGACTCTTGTGTCCAGATGTTTTTGGGAGCTGTTGCCTGTAAGGCACAATAAACTGATAAGGGGGGAAAAGCTCTGATGTGAGGGCTTTAGAGAAAGCTGAAACTGAACACGTTCCTAACAGCTTTGCCTTAGCAGTACCCGCAGGCAGTGTGTGAAAGGAATTATTTTTCCCCCTTGCAGACTTATTTTATAAGATCCTTGCCACTTCTAAATTGCTCATGCTGTTCAGCAGCTAGCACCAATGGGGAGTGTTCCGTTAAGACTTTCCCCCCAAGTTGCTTCTTTCATAAACCGAAGGCAATTCTGCATTTGATGCAAATTAGCCTTCCTAAGAAGATTGTTGCTGTGGAAGGCCGACTCACGGAGGCAGTTCTTCAGAGGACGGAGGATGAAAATACAAACAAGGAAGTAGAGCCTGAAAGGGAAAGGAGCAGGTGTCGCTCTCCTTCAAGATGCAGGCAGGAGAATTATGAGCACAGCAGAGAGTGACCCTTTCTTCCTGATGTGCTATATGCAGGAAGGGTAATCTTTAACAGGCGGAACACTCTAAAGCAATACACAACTGCAAACTATAATGAATGCAGTCCACTTTACTTTATGAGGCCCCTCTCTCTCTCTGTTCCACTGCATTTGTATGAAGCCGGTCGGTGGCCATTGCTTTTTCAGAAAGAGGAAGGATCCCTGTGTCTGCATATATGAGAAAGGATGCTAATTGGCAGCACACTAGTCTTACTTCAGGGACTGAGCATTTCAGGAGAGGGATCTGGAGCTTTCAGTGAGAAGAGATGGAGCCCGTCGCTTAGTGGCAAAAATATATTTGTATGCAATGTTCCAGATTAAAAGCTTGTTGTCTCTAGTTAAAAAGAAGTGGTCAAAAAGCAATTTTTTAAAAAAAAATCAGTCTGAGATGTCTTTGTGTCATTTGGAGGTATCCCAATTCGTGTTAATGGTTATTATCTATTAAGCCTGAAAGAATGTGGGTCTCACAATATATCAAGCCCTGGCAGTTTTCTATAACCGAGTAGGAATCCTGTGAATGTGCAGCATTTGCAGGCAAGGGCCCGTTTTCATCAGCTCCCTCGGTGATGAAATTAGTCCACACAGAGTCCACAGAGAAAAAGGAGGAAAAACTTCGTTTTATTTTTCCAATATCCTCAGGTGGCTTAGGCAATGTAACAGCTAAAGGCCATCCACTTTGGTTTGATCCCACATTCACACATGATGGAAACAAACCAAAATGGATCATTCCTCCCCATACTAAAAAAAAACAAGAATCCAGAAAGATACAGGTAGGTATAGATGAAGGACGTGCTAGTCGGCAATGGCCCACATGTCTTGCAGTCACAATTGACATCCCTTTCGGCTCCCGTTCTGCTTTCTAAAAGTGATGCTTTTGATGTGCTTTTTCGGCAGTGGGGCAAGCATAATATAGCAGCTCATTAAACTGCTGACGTGGGGACGGAAAATGCACATCTTATACCACGTGGCCTGTAGCGGAGAAGAAGCACACTTTAATATAAACTGCATTTTTCAGTCATGTGATAGCGCTCTTTTCAAATATTTTGAATGGGGCTTCAATAATGAAGAGGGAAGGATTGTTCTTAAATCATCCCAGAGTGCAGGACATGCAACAATGGGCTCAAGTGAAGAGAACCCAGCTTTTGGCTGAATATCAAGAAAAACCTCCTAAATGTTAGAGCCCTATGGCAATGGAACCAATTGCCTCAAGAGGTGGTGAGTGCTCCAACCCTGGGGGGTATTCAAGAGAAATGCGGACAACCACCTGGCAGATATCCTTTGATTTGTATTTCGGCATGGAGCAGGGGTTTGGAATTGATGGCCTTCTGAGCTAGAAGGATCAGTGGTTCAATTTTAGGAAATGTATATATGCTACCTATATAGTACAATCAGTTCAATGGATCCATTTCTGGCTCTTGGCATGTTTGCAGGCTGGTCAGTCTTGGCTATCAGATGCAAATTTTCCTTTCAAGAACAGCACATTTCTAGCCATGCCACAGCTGAGCCAGAGGCCTCCTTCTTGGACTTGGAAATGTTGCATTCTTGAAGGACAATTCCTGGACCCCTCGGCCAGCATCTGACCTGTCTGCCTGGAACAGCATCAAGACATTCATCAACATTTGTTGTAATACTGCATTACACATTGAAAAAGAAGTTAGATGAATGAATCCTGATCAAATCAGTGAAACATTAATGCACTTCTGCAGCTGTTCAGGCCTTTGCTTGTTTTTAGACATTCTGCTGAGGACCTTTTGAGAATGAAAGATGGTACCTCAAGGCCAGGATTCTAAGAAACAGACAGAAATCATATATTCATCCTAACAAGCATTTCAGTGCGGCTTGTTCAACTTCTTACACGATATGTATAAAAAGCTATCTAAAATCACCCATGGTGGCTCCGTTTATTTATTTATTTATTTATTTATTTATTTATTTATTTATTTATTTATATACTTATATCCCACACCATCTTCCCAACGGGAAACTCCTGGGCGGCTAACAGGATTAAAAAAAAACACATGAGACAAACAGTTGAAACTGCAAACAAAGACAGCGGGAAGGCAAGATGGTGACGGGCACAAGAAGAGATAAAAAAAAACTACTAATTAACAAGGTGGCCGAAGGCCTCTCTAAAAAAGAGGGTCTTCAAGGCCTTCTTAAAAGCAAGCCGGGACGGAAGCAGGCGCAACTCACTGGGAGGTGGTTCCAAAGTGAAGGCCCCACCACAGAGAAGGCGCGGTCTCGGGTACGAGTTTTCTGCGCCTCTCTGGGTGTGGCAACCCGCAGTGAGTGCGCCTGAGACGATCTCGTGGGTCTGGATCTGGATGCCTTTTGGGAGATGCGCTTCCGCCAGGTACTCTGGTCCCAAGCCGTGGAGGGCTTTGGAAAATCAAAACCAGGACCTTGAACCTGATCCGGAGGACAACGGGGAGCCAATGCAGACGAGCCGGACTGGGGTGATGTGCTCGTATCTGCGGCACACACCACACAGCCTAGCCGCCGCATTTTGCACCAGCTGTTAACCCCGGGTGTCAGGGTCAAGGGCAACCCACGTAAGAGTGCATTGCAATAGTCGTATCTTCGAGACCACCAGGGCCTGCACAACTGGCCTCAGGGAGGACTCATCTAGGAACTGGCGGATCTGGGCGATCCTGCTGAGATGGAAAAAAAGCGGCCCTGCAGACGGCCATCACCTGGGCTTCCAGGGAGAGGGCCGAGTCCAGGACCACGCCAGATTCCTGGCCCTGTCCTGTAGGCTGGAGGGAAACACCACCCCAGACTAGGGAGGGGGCCCATTGTACCCAGATGAGGGCGCCCCAAAGAACAGAACCTCCCATCTTCTCCGGATTAAGCTTCAGCCGGTTATCTCTGATCCCATTCCAGAAAACGGCCTCCAGGCACTGATCGAGGGAGCGATCGGCCTCCACTGCAGATGATGAAAAGGAGAGATAGAGCTGCGTGTCCATCAGCGTACTGATGACAGCGAACTCCAAATCTCCTGATGAACCTCCCCCAGCGGCCTCATGTAAAACATTGAAAACAGCATGGGTGAGAGTGGCCGACCCCTGGGGCACCCCACAAAGGGAGAGTCCAAGAGCCAACAAGGCATCACCCAGCTGAACCTGCTGAGTCCCGGGCCGCTAAAGAAGGAATGGAGCCAGGCCAAGGGCCTGACCACCAATTCCCGCCTCCGCGAGCCAGACCAGTAGGTTACCGTGGTCAATGGTATCAAAGGCGCTGAGAGGTCATAGGAGGACCAACATGGAGGAACTCCCCCTGTCGGCCTCCCTGAAGGAGGTCATCCTGCAGAGCGATCAGGGCCGGTCCTCGATCCCCGTGAAGAGGCCTGAATCCGGACTGGAAGGGGTCCAGGATATGATTAACCATCCAGGAATGACTGGAAGTCGGACAGCGGCCACCCTCTCGACAACCTTGCCCAGGAAGGGAACAATGGGAAATCAGACGATAGTTGGAAAGATCGTCCGATGCCATGCCAGGTTTTTTAAGAGTGGGTTTCCAAACCACAGTCTCCTTCAGACAGGGAGGGAGACGTTCCTTCCCTAAAGGAGGCCGTGGCAATATGCTGAAACCCCACTCAGGCATGTTCCTTCGGCAGATTTGATAAGCCAGGCTGGGCTAGGGTCGAAAGGAGTGGCTGCCGGGACGGCAACGAGCCATAACTCTGGAGGCCTCCGCCGCAGAAACCGGCCGCAAACTCATCCAGGAGGGGAGAACGGGGTGGTGGTGGTGAGGCACCAGAGATCTTGAAGGGTGGACTAGAGCAACTGGGGGGCAAGTACGGAACAGATGGCCTCAATTTTTTATCTCAAAATGGGGCTGCAAAATGCTCACTAGTGAAATCACTAGGAGGAGGCCTCAGCCTGGCTGGGATTGGAGACGGTCCCGAACCACCCGGAATAGCTCCACCTGGCGGTTCGCGGCCTCACCATTCTCAGGAGGCGTAAGATCTTCTAGCGTCCCTGATCGCGCGAAGATAGCGGCCAGGTCCAGCTGTCTAATAGCAGCCCTATTTCTCTTCCGTCCGAACAAGCCCTCCACAATGACCTCCAGTACCTCCTGCGTTCTTGGTTTCATCGACCGCAGCACCCTCCGTGAACCAAGGGGACAGCGGGCTCCACATCGCAGAAGACGCTTGGGGGCAATCCCGTTCAACCACACCCCTGTGGTACCCACGTACCACCTTTCCACCAGGGCAAGTGATTGACCACTCCCTTGAACACTACAACAAAAGGGGGGCAACTAGTTGTTACTTTCAGTGTTTGCCAACAAAACTGAGTTCTGAGTTCTTTGAGTTGCTGAAAAGAAGGAATAGATAAAACCACCAAAGCGAATTTTATATGAGTTTGATTGACAGAATGTATGTGCTGACAAACATAGTTGGTGGGGGTGGTGTTGGGGGTTTTTCTGTTCTTTCGCTTCCTTGGCATGGAGAATTTGTACCTTTTTGCTAGGCTGTACCACGTCTCCTATCTCGCTCTGCACATTCCTGGCAGCGTTGAAAGCGCTCACCGCTGCCCTTCGGCCCGGTTGGGGAGCCAAAAGTTGAACATGTTTGAGGTCCAGTCTCCCTCCTGCCAGATAAGAAGGTGGATTGCTCTCTCAATTCGTTTTCTCCCTTCTTTCTTTTCCGTTTGCAAATGCTTTACCTGTTTCGTCTAAAACAGGAATACGATGAAATGAAAAGGATCATGGGTAAGTTAACTGAAATGCGTCGGGAATGGCTCCATTGGGGCCAAGACCATTTTGGAAGCCTGGTAGTAACGGGGTAACTTTGTAACTGGAGGATAATATCATAATTTGGGGAGTGGTGGTCCATGACCCACTTGTGCCTGAAGGTTTACTTCCACTGGGGCTGAAGATACACTCTTTTACATCGCCTTTGAAAAGGCTGGTTTAAACATGTTTTCTTTGTTATGGAAGGACAATATATGATTCTTATATTTCTTTTTTATATATGGAGAGCATATTTTACCAAAACAAAATTCTGGTGTGGTCCAACCACACTTGGCCAATAAAAGGATTCTGATTCTAGAAATAGAAATGGGTCAGGATGTTGGTTTCTCATTATCTAGTGCATGTGAAATGATGAAATTTGATGTGCTTCATTCAAGAGTGGGAAAATTTCAGCCTTAAGTGTCATGTATAATTGGGGGGGTGCTCAGAGATGGATTGACGCCCTCAACTCCTGGGGGGAAATTTGGAGTACCAATAATGACCAAATCACACCACACCAAAGCTTTTTGACAGGGTGATTTTCTGCTCGTCTAAATGTCAATTGCCTGTATACCTTTCCATGGTTCCCAGAAAGCCTTGTAAAAGAACCGAGAAGTGACATGCAAGCAAGGATCGAAGGAAAGGGACAAAAAAGCAAGCCTTTGGACCCTCAAAGGATGTCCACAACCTTTATCAAATTCCCTTCAGAGCTGAAAACATCTGATTGTCCACTGGCTTTTCAATACTTGTCTTATAACTTTTCAAATTGGCCTTGCTTTTTTTGTTGGGGGGGTGGTAAACGTCAAACTCCTATATTTATTACCATAAAAGTATCTATCATATAAGTAACTATATAGTATCTAATTACTTCCTCGGCTCATTTAAGGACTGTGAATGTCCCTTTGTCGAGCCCATTTTAAAAAGCCACTAATACAACCGACTGTTTACTATTTATTAACACACTTCCTTATGTAGCCCTTATTATGCTTCCTTTTTTAAAAAAAAATTCAGGATGACACATTGGAATAGATTGGGGATACCACTGCTTGCATCCATGGATGATTCCTAAGGAACAGCACATTTCCCTTTCCTAAGACAGTGTTGTATTTTTTAATTGGCTCCAGCCGGCATAAAGTCCTTCAATATTAAAAGAGATATGGGCAGCATTTTAATGTGGTGGTTTTTGTATATTTTGCATCCTCATCCAAGTCCTTTGGAAGATAAGGAGGAATACCAACAAAAAAAGAGATAAATTCCTGTTTGCACTGTTCGATAGAATGAAACCTTGTAGTGCTTGAGGCACTCATGGCATTTTCTAAAGAAGGAGACATTCACGATGCCCTTGACACTTCTGATGCTCCATAAAGTCCAATGATATCTCACTAAATTACTCGCTTGGGGAACAGTCTGCTGAGAGTTTGTTGACCCATAATATTTTGTCAGGCGAGCTGTGGATTAAAACAGATTTGCATCCATAAGAAAAAAAAGGGGCAAACGCCACAAAATCCAACTTTGGCGATTCATTATGTGGGAAAACAAATAGAAGTATGTAATTACTGCACTGAAAACACCTTGCCAGCATGTCCCATCTTCTAAAAGAGGAACAAAAACAAATTCAAGCTTCTGTAAAAATACCACCACATCCAAGAGAGGAGAGAGAGGGAGAGAGAGAGAAGAGAGAGAAGAGAGAGAGAGAGAAGAATGGCAACACCTTCCAAGGATTTTCCCAGCACTCAGTACTGCTTTGGCTCTTATCTTCTGGGTGTGCTTTGTTACTGTGCATCTTGCCCAAGGCTACTTAGTCTAATCACAGGCATGTCCAAACTTTGGCCTCCAGATGTTTTGGACCTCAACTCCCACAGTCCTTTGCCATTTGGCAATTCTAAGCTTAGAACTCTGGTAGTTGTGGTTCCAAAACATCAGGATGGCTGAATGTTGGACATGCCTGGTCTAGCTTTTTCACCCAGCGAGGAACAGTGGGATACTTGAAACACTTTCTCTGGACTGACCCCAGAACTAGCCCAGATTTCTGCTGACTGAGACAAACCCCATTCTGACTGGGTAGCTCTATGGTAGGCACTAGGCACCTTTGATGGAGTACTGGGCTTGGTGGAGCAGGGGAAAATAATCTATGATGGATGAAAAAGCAAGGTTTTTAGGCCAATCAGCCCACCTTGATCGGTACATGGTCTCATCCCATTTGAGAGGGACGCATAGCAAATGAGCCTCATGGGACTCATAAAGCTGCTTTCTGTTGGACTTTCCAAGCAGTATTTGACAGCATTCCCCGGGATTGGTATTGGGCCTATTCTAAAGCTCGAATAAATTGCACTCACCCCACACATTGCAGAAAAAACAATTATCTCAAAGTCAGGTTGCAACCAACAGGGCTATTTTACTCTCGTGATTTCCTTTCTGGAGTGAGCAGGGGACAGGGATGCACTCTAGCCACCCTATTTTTTATTTTCCAATATTAATTTCTATCACTCAAGTCTTAAACAAACCTTGATTTTTCCATTTTCCACCACTGAAACTTGCAAATAGATTAATCCTCTGCTCTACTTGCAAGCAGATGAACAGCTCATTCCAATGCTCTGCCTTCAAGCCCTTTTTATAGGGAAGTTATTCACGTTTTTTAACATTTTTTTTTCCCCTTCATGATAAACATTTTCCCCTTGCCAATACCTGTGTGGGGGAAAACTGTGGAATCGTGTTTTCCCCATTTTAAAAAACAGGTAAGAACCAAGGACATTTTGCATCTGTGATCTCCGCTTTGTGGTTTCTCAAGTGAAATTACAGCTAAGGTTGCATAAATTCTGTTGCAGTGGCTTTCTTCAATAAGAAAAACAGATGTCTGACGCTTTGATAATCAGATTAGGAATTCACACGTAATTGTAACCTGAATTTCAGTCTGTTTGTTTCAACTGTAAATATTACAAGGTTTGTTTGCTGTATTTCAGGTCTTGGCATATTGAACATGGCTGGCTCAATGATGGTAATTATAATAAAGTTGAAAGCATCTAAAGGATGAACTCCACAACCAAACTCTGGTGTGAAGCTAGGTACCAAACTCACTCTGCATTACAGTATGTTATAAAACTGATCCTCAATCCAAGGCCTGTTCTATCTCATGGAACTAACTTTGCATGGTACATTGCATGGGCGAGCCCATCATTGCATATTTAACATGGCTGGCCAATGATGGTATAAAATAATAAAGTATGAAATAAATGCAATGACGGTTCGAGCTCGCAGTCTGGCGGAGTAATTCCCATTTCCGTTTCCGTAGAGTAACGGATACGAGTAACGGAAACGGAAACGGGAATACCGCTAAGTCGTGCCCATCTCTACTACCATCAGCATAGCGTTCAGTTTTACTTAAGCACACAGGCCCCTCTGCCTCATAAATGCCTGTGTCCATGGAGGAGTAATTGGCAACATAGGCTTGGAATTCTCAGAGTTGTAGTACAAAGAATCTGGAGTGCCAAAGGTTCACCACCACTGATCTAGGTGAAGTGTTTTTATGTGTGTTGTATTTGTGTTTCTCCTAAATTTTGTCTGTTCCACAACAATGACATCCTAAGGTTCTATCCCTATAACACCATAAGGGATTGCTCTGTGACCTCACTAGGAACTTTCAGTTGATCCTGTAAGAATGAAGAAGACTTCATAAAAATCAGCTTCTTATATCTGGTACTTAAAGCAAAAGAGACTCGATTCAATTCAGAAAGCAAGGCTTCACTTTCCATTAGATGGTAACTCCATGTTACACAAACACCTATCTCCCAAGGGAGCTCCAGACAGACTCTCCAGAGACATGAGCACTGTGTAGTTCTATCAGTTTCTGCTGCTTTCTAGCATTTCCAGCACTGGTACTTTACTCCTAGCTTGGGTTGTTGCTTTCTTGGTTCTTCTAATAATAGCTGACAGTAGCAGGCATTCACATATTTAATCAAACAAGTTTACCTTTCTCTTCCTCACTGTTGCTTTGAGATGACCCTAGTGTTCAGGTTGACTAAGATCATTCACTCTGCATGTGAGTTTGCTGACAAGAGACAGCACTGAAAGAGAGCCAGAATACAGCTTTCTCTCTGGTGGGAAGTCTCAGCATGCTGAGATTTAGGACATTCTGACAAACATGTTTTAAGTGCTTCTGAGATTCTTTGAATGGAGGATCAAAGCTTCTATACATCTCTTTTAGAAATGTAGTTCAGGGGAGACCTCCCTGCTTTGTCTGCTACTGTCTGATCCTGGAGTCCAAACAGAGGGCTGGCGTTTGGCTCAAACCTTGGCACAGATGAGTCCAATGTTATTGGCTGCTTCTCTTCCCAAAAAATGTGTGTCTCCTTGGTCTTGTGTTACATGAGAAATCTATTCTTGAATAGGACAGTGGAGAAAAATTGCTTGTTGGATGAGGGGAGCTCATCTACTAAATATCTGTCTACTTTTCCTAAAAGGGTCATTGGGTAGTATAATAGTCACCTCCACATTGCTATTGCAAGAAGAAAGATTTACATAGCCAACAAAAAAGCAGTTCATCAAGGCAGAACATCAAGTACCTAGTGTTCCAAAGCTCAATCCAGCTGGCAGGGTTGGAAATCTATAGAGGGACACAGGGATGTAAGCAGAGAGCAAAATTGCTCTGAGCCAGTGATATATACTGATGAATGGTGCCATTAGAGAAGGGGGGGGGTGCCCTCATGCACATTCTCTTGCACTTAACTGTATAGTAACTATTGCAGTGATCTTTCTTATATACCACTACCATTGCTACTTACTCCTTTCACCATCCTCATCTTCATCACAACCAAGACTTTTACTATTGTTATCCTTGTTAATATTTCTATGAGAGTTTTCAGAGTTCTCTCTCCTATAAGGTGTTGCTGAAAAGGTGCCAAACACCATCTCAAGGACTGAAGTTCCAAATTATTACAATTTCCGGGGGGGGGGGGGATAGAAGAAAACATAAGCAGTAAAATAATTATAAAATATCAGCAGGAGATAAATATTTGTTTAAGCAGTGGTTCTTCTAATTATCTACATACAAATTAAATTAAAATAGTCCTTAAGGATCTCTCTAAAGGGAAAAAACCTATGTATTTCCCTGGAGTAAATGAACCCTCTGTGGGTTCAAGGCACCTACATAAAAGAAAAAGCTTCACCAATCTGAAGCTCCCAGTGGCTAGCAAGACAGGAGGACCTCTGGTGTTGAACTATAGACTTAGGCAGATTCATATAGGTAGAGCTGGCCACAAGGCCTTGTGCCTCATTATTCCTTGTTTAAAACCTACAAACATCCCAGCTTAAGGGTGGTACTACACTGGTCTAAACAAAAGGGAGAGGATGCTACAAATATGAATACGAAAGTTTGAAATTTCATATGTATAGAATATCTGGAAGTTTAGTCATGGCAACTGGACTTCTTTTCTTTAGAGACTGAAATGTTTCACTGTTCATCCAAGCAGCTTCATCAGTCTAATGAAGTTGATTGAATGAGTAGTGAAACATTTTGAACTCTCAAGAAAAGAAGTCCAGTTGCCATGACTCAGTTTCCAGATAATCTCACCTGGATAACTGAATCTTCACAGACAAACTTGTAGAAAGATGCATGTGTTAGAACCTACATTTTAAGAGCTAAGCAAGTATTTAGAAGAAATTGGAGTTGACAAAGTCACCATCAGTCAGCTGCAGAAAACCACCTTAATGGGATCTGCTTGCATAATTTGCTGATACATCACGTAATCCTAAATGCTTGGGAAGCATTCGACTAGTGATTTGTAATACAAAATCCAGTGTAGTTGTCTGCTGTGTGATAAATAAATAAATAAATAAATAAATAAATAAATAAATAAATAAATAAATAATAATAATAATAATAATAATAATAATAATAATAATAATAATAATAAATGTATACCTTGTGGATTACATTTATTATATATTATCAGCTAAAAAGTATTTTAAGCTGTTTAGCTAATTAAATAATTAAATATCAGGATTGAATATACTGTTAAGATCAGACAGGCTAGTTCAATATTGTATTTTTCTATGTCTTTTGTATTAGATGGAAATAGATGCAAGTAAAGATAAATAGAATGGGATGGGATATAAAGAAAATTAAGTATGAAAGTATGTTCTTTTAAGATGGGAAAGGAGATATTAATTACATTGGGCTGAAATGTTGGGATAAATTGTGACTGACTTTTTTACACACCAGGAGAGAAGCAACATATTTGTTTTATTTATTTTTTTAGGTAGAAAATACATTTTAAAAATGTCTACTACAAGAATACCATTTTTTTAAACATGTGCATTTTTCTAACTGTGTACTTCAGCCCTCTGGTTGCAAATAAGTAGGGGGGGTCAGTGGTCCACATATAGGGGAGGACAAACATCTTGGAGTCTGTTTCTCCCACAGTCATTCCTGCAAAGAAAGAAAATGAAAAGAAAAGGTGGAGCAAAAAACCTTAAATGCGTTTTGGCTTATATATGACAAATGGTGCTATTTTTGTTAAGCATGGATGAAAACAAAACAAACAAGAATCTCAGTGGACTATGCATGACAAATATGTCATTGGTCCAACTGGTTGGTCCAACTGGTTCCTGTCTGGAGAAGTCAGATTTTAAGTGTAGGGCTTTTTGCAGTCAAGCCAAGTGCCATATTATTCGCTCTATAAAACACACCTGACCATAAGACACACCTAGTTTTTTAGAGGAAGAAAACAAGGAAAAATGTCTGGCGTAAGTTTTCATGGTGGGGGAATTCTGTGTGCAAAAAGGAAGGGCAGAGGTTCTGTGGACGAGACCTCCTTGCAAACAAGGTGATTTTTGACTGGGGATTATTTGCTGCAATGAAGTGATTGGGACTGTGGAATTCAAGCTGCAAAAGGGGAGGGTTGCAAAGGAGATGATTGGGATTGGGGGATCCAAGCTGCAACAGGGGAGGACAGAGGCTCCATGGAAGCCTCTTTGCAAATGAGGTGATTAGAACAGTGGAATCCCGGCTGCAGCAGGGGATGGGAGAGCCTCCGTGCAGGTAACTTCTCTCTAAGTGAAAATCTGTGATATTTATGTAGTGGAGAGTACTGTATTCGCTCTATAAGATGCACAGACATTTCCCCTTACTTTAAAGGGGGAAAGTGCATCTTAGAGAGCAAAAAATGGGGTACACTACCACCAAGCTACTGCCCGTCCTTTAAGTCTTTCCTTGTATCATCCACTGTGCAGTTCACAGTTCTGTGTGCTTCATTTGTCTAGACATGATTTAGAATAATTTGGTAAAGGGAGAGGTCAAAGTGGCCTCCATTCCAGACCAGACCACTAACATGGAGATCAGTCTGTATTCCAATCAATTTGGAACAATGATAATCAGTCCTGGCTTCTATGTAAAGGTACCAAAAACCCCATGCATTTTTTTTACATTGTAAATTGTTTTATTGTGTGGTATTTCCTCATGGTCTCCACTTGAATGTCGTTCTCTTTCCAGAGACCTTGAAATAAGATCAGTAAAAACCATCATTAAATAGTCATGATTGTCAAAAGGTGATGAGAGGTCTGACTCTGGTGTTCTAAATATTTGAAACTGGCATGTTTTAAGCCCCACATCATTCATTCTAATGCTAATGTATCCCCTATCATGAAAGGGATGTTCTAATGCTAATGATGCTGACCTGAGGTGAGATCTTGTGAGCAATACTTGAGCCATAAAACCAAAACAAAATAAAAGGTCTGCTAAAGCGAGGAACACCTGCTTAACCTTTTTACCAGAAATTTAAAGTTTTATCTCCCACACACTTCTTTTTAAAGTGCACCAGTGTTAACTTCTGAAGTTCTGAGTATGTATGGTACTACACAATTTTGGCTATGACTCCACAATGATTCATATGTGAAAAATGTGGCATTTCAGGACTTAATTGAAAAGTTATGAACAAAGAAAGAACAAGAAGTGGCTAAGGTGGCAAAGGATGATGAAAAAGTTGATGAACTATCATCTTAGGGCCACAACATTCCTATTCCTGATGTTTAAATGAAACATGGCATAGCTCCAGGATTGTACGGACACTCAGCACCCTACCTGCATTGACTGGTCTCTGAGTATAAAGAACAATGGCTTACCTCTTATCATAATTATCCTTCCCACTATTCTGTGTATTAACATTTAGTGTATAGTTGGTCTTCCCTGCACATACCTGGCATGGAAAGGCAGAGAAGGAACAATTTGGGCCCAAACTGTCAAACCAGTAGAACAACTCCAGGAGACAACAGACACCAGTAAGAATGTCTGGCTCCGCGGCGCGACTGCGCCCAGGCGGAGCTCCCTTCCCCCCCCCAGACCGGAAGCCTCGCGGGACTTACCCGGTCTCGCGAGACCTCCAGGGAGCCGAGCCCATATAGGGGCCGGCTCAGAGGTTCCCCGGCCTCTTCGTTGGCCGGTTTTGGGAGCAGCAGCCGGCAGCTCTGCCACAGGGGGCCGCCATCTTGGCCACGTGGAGAGCTGCGGGGATTCCCGGGGAGCCGGACGGCGACGGGGCAGCCGAGGAGCGGCAGCGGCGCGGGAGGCAGCAGTCGGGGAGGCGCGGCAGCGCTTCCCCCCAGGTTGGAGTGCCGACGGGCCGCGGCGTGGGCGGCGTGGGCGCTTGACGCGGCGCGGCCTACCGCGGCTCGCCGGCACGAAGGGCCCCTGGACAGGAGCAAGTGGGGGGGGCGCAGCGCCGGGGGAGGAGGCATCAAGGGGGGGGGCAGGCCCGAGAACAGACAGGGGGGTGGCCCGCAACACCGGGTGGGTGTGGGGCGCACAGGCCTCACCCCGAGGCGCGGCCTTGGGCGGTGGGCCCCAGGAGTGCTGAGCCCGGCTGACGGTCACGGGGGGGCGGTGAGCGGCCTAGCTGGGTGGCCAGGCGGTCGGGACAGCCCGAGGCATCCCGAGTGGCCGCAAGGCCTGGTTGGGCCCTGCTGAAGGGAGCCTGGTCTGGGGGCGCAGGGCCGATAGGCTTCTGGGGGCGGTCCGGGTCGAAGCCAAGGAAGGCCCGTGGCCTAGGCGGAAGGCGGTGGGCTTACCCACTCAACACCCTGACCACAGACAGGTGGGCTGGAAAGGCCAAGGGGTGGGGACCACCAGCGTGGGATACACAGCAAGGCCCAGTGATGGCTCCCAGAAGGACAAAGGAGGGCCGCAAAGGAAAGCACCCAGCCAAGAGGCCAGTTCCGGAGCGGTCCAGCTCAGGGTCGTCTTCAGACGACGAGGATTGGAGGGCGTGGGCCCAGCTGGAGGCCCGTATGGAGGCCTGCGAGGGCGGGCCTAGTGGGACACAGCAGGCAGGGGAGGGGGCCCGGCCATCCAGGGCACGCAGGAGGGCCAGAAGGAGGAGGATGGTCCAACGCTTGAATGAACGTTTTGAATTCCTTGCACAGCACTACACGGCAGCTGCCTGCCAGGAGAGGGAACAAGCAGCTGGGGTGGCAACGCCGGCAGAGGGCCAGCAGGTGCCAGCGGTCAACCAGCCAGGGGCAGAAGAGCCAGCCCCACGTGGAGCGCAGGAGCAGCCGGTGGCCCCAGCCACCGCAGCAGCAGGAGGCACGGCGGCGGAAGCAGCGGGGGGGCCTCCCCCCCCACCCGGGAGCGGGGTTGGCGACCCACCGCCCTTTAACTGTGAGTGGGCGGCTGCACCGGACACTACACCACAGGAGGCGTGGCCCTGGGGGCCCCGGGGGGTGGTACAGCCAGCGCAGGCAGGCGGGCCCTCTGGGCTGGCGGGGGCCCCCAGTATAACTGGGGGCTCAGGCTGGCAGGGGGGGCAGGACAAGGGGTGGCACCTGCCGCGACACAGCCCGTGGGGACCGGAGCCAGCGCACAGCAGGTAAGCCAGGTGCCCTCTTTGCCTGGATGTGGAAACTGGAACCAGCAGCAGATACCCCCCGGCCCGGCGTGGCAATGGCCTACCGGGCCGCTGGGGGCGGGGGGTACGGGCCCCGTGGCACCATGGCAGGTGCAACCGCAATTTGGGTGCCCCCCGGGGGGAGGTAACCCACAGGGGTACCCCGCCACTTGGGCGGCTGCCCCCGTATATGCTGGGGTGCCCTACACGGCCCTCCCGTATGCGGACTATGCATCCCCGTTGGGAGACCACCTGGCGCAAGCCACGAAGGAGAGAATATGGCGGGGCGACTACATAGATCTGTTTACCCTGCTTAACAGGGAGCTTGACTCCAAGGAATTGGAGAAGGAAGACGCCAAGGATAGGGAGCGCCGGCTGAGGCACAAGCCGGAACGCTCCTGGGCTAACTGGCTTCCAGCATATAGTATCTACATGTCCATGGTGCTACACGCCCACCCGTGGAGAGCACAGTCGCTCATCAAGTACCAGGACATGATATACAGAGCCTTCTTGGATTTCCCGGGGTACGCGTGGCTGACATACGATGAACGCTTTCGTATGAAGGCGGCCACGCAGCCCCACCTCAGATGGGACGAGCCATACCCGCCGCTGTGGTTACAGTATATGACGCCGGTGCGTCCCGCCCTGGGGGAGCGATTTGATAGCGGGCACATCATCAGGCGCCCGGCCCCGGCCACGAGTCCCCGCCCAACGGCGGGCCAGCAGGTTCAACCCCGGCTGGTCTGCTGGGACTATAATGGTCAGGGCGTGTGTGGCCGGGCCCAATGTCGCTTCAAACACGAGTGTTCGGTTTGTGGAGCCCAGCATCCGGCGGCCAACTGTGCAAGGGCCAAAGGGGCCTTTGGTAAGTCAGGGACCGGGGGACAGCAGAGGAGGCCCCCGCCCGGGGTGGACCCAATGCGGCAAAAGGGCCCCAGCCCAATCAACAGTGAGGTGCTGGAGCGATGGCTGAGTGCCTACCCTGACCAAGGGGAAGCCCAGTTTTTGGTGGAGGGTTTTGCTAGTGGTTTCAGGATTCAGTTTGGGGGCGTTAGGAGGCCATTTGCGGCTGACAATTTAAGGTCATTGCGGGGCATGGAGCAGGTGGCCGAAGAAAAGATCCGGAAGGAGGTGGCAAAGGGGAGGGTCCTGGGTCCGTTCGACCGGCCCCCGCTGCCCAACTTTAGGGTCTCGCCCTTGGGGCTGGTTCCAAAAAAGACGCCGGGGGAGTACCGGCTCATTCATCATCTCTCATACCCAGAAGGGGAGTCGGTGAACGATGGGATCCCCCAGGAACTTTGCTCGGTAAGGTACACCTCCTTCGACGCGGCGGTGGCCATGGTCCGGGCCTGCGGGGCGGGGGCCGAAATGGTGAAGTGCGACATCCAGTCTGCCTTTCGGCTCCTGCCGGTGCACCCCGACGACTTTGACCTGTTAGGTTTCCAGTTTAAGGGAAAATTTTACTTTGATAGGGCACTACCGTTTGGATGTTCCATTTCCTGCGCTGTCTTTGAAAAGTTTAGTTCGTTCGTTGAGTGGCAGTTGAGGCAAAGGACGGGTATGGGCAGTACTGCCCATTACCTGGATGATTTTCTTTTTTGCGGGCGTAAGGGGTTGGGCGCGTGTGGTTTTATTCTCAGGGCCTTCCAAGAGCTGGCGGGGGAGCTGGGCCTACCCCTCGCGGCGGACAAAACGGAGGGCCCGGCGACCCGCCTGACCTTCCTGGGCGTGGAATTAGATACGTGGAACCAGTCATGCCGCTTGCCGGAGGAAAAGCTGCAGGATTTGCGGGCTAGGGTGGCCAACCTCCTCCCACGTAAGCATATATCACTCCAAGAACTGCAGGAGTTGGTGGGCCACCTGAATTTTGCCTGCCGAGTGGTCGCCCCGGGGCGGCCGTTCATCCGTCGATTCTGTGAAGCGATGCGGGGACTCCGACGGCCGACCCATAGGGCCAGGATAACCGGGGGCATGCGGGAAGATCTAAGGATGTGGCTGGAATTCTCCGGGGGTTCAATGGCGTTTCCTTTTGGCGGGAGGAGATGAGGATGGGGGCGGACTTTCAGGTACAGACGGACGCGGCAGGCTCCCAGGGCTACGGCATCTATTGGAAGGGTAAGTGGTGCTGTGGCACCTGGCCAGCGGGGTGGGCCGCTGCGGGCATCAATAGGGACCTGACGTTCTTGGAACTCTTCCCTATAGTGGGTGCGTTGTGGCTCTGGTCCCGGGACTGGGCCAACTCCATAGTCCGATTCTGGTGTGACAACATGGCCGTTGTATTCACCATTAACGAGTTAACTTCCAAATCAGAGAGGGTTATGGGGTTGGTCCGGGCCTTGACGCTGCGCGCACTCCAGTTTAATATCGTGGTGCGCGCACGCCATGTGCCAGGCCTGGATAATTCCATCGCCGATGCTCTTTCCCGCCAGCAATTCGATCGCTTCAGGGCACTGGCGCCGGAGGCGGCAGCCCTCCCCGAGCAGCTGCCAGCCGAAGTATGGCAGGTTGGCGGGAGGAGGCTGACGGGGCCCTGGAGCTGGCACTAGCCCCAAGAACAAGGCGGGGATACGATGCAGCCGTCAAGGACTTTGGCGCCTTCCGTGAACTGATGGAGCTCCAGCCCGCGTGGCCTGCCCCAGTGGACCACGTACGACAGTATCTGGTATTTCTGAAACGGAAAGGCCTCACGCCCGGGACGATGCAGGGGAGATTGGCGGCGCTGGCGTTTCACGCCAAGGCCTTGGGGTACGCCGACACGACCCAGGATTTTAGGGTGAGGAAAATGTTAGAGGGGTGGGGCAAAGCCCGGGGCCGGGTGGAGGATCGTCGCTTCCCCCTCACGCCGGAGATCCTAGCCCGGATGGGCAAGCAGTGGGCATGGCTGTGCCGGGATAGCTACGAAGCGGTGCTGATGAGGGCGTCGTCGCTGGTGGCCTTTTTCGGAGCGTTTAGGATCAGCGAGCTGGTTGCGGCTGGGAAACGGGATGCGTCATTGACGGCGCTGCAGAGAGCCGATTTCCACCAGCAACAGGGTAAGGTGGTGCTCCTGGTGCGCCGGTCGAAGGCGGACCAGCAAGCAAAGGGGCAGAGGGTCGTGCTGAGCCCCTGCTCTGTGGAGGAGGTATGCCCAGTTCAGGCCATGGAGGAATACATGGCCCTCCGGGGGGAGGGGGAGGGATACCTCTTTCGCCACTCGGCGGGAGATCCGTTGACTAAATTTCAGGTTTGGAGGTTGACCCAGTTGGCCCTGGAAAATTTGGGTCTGGGAGAGATGAAGTTTGGGACTCACTCATTCAGAATTGGGGCCGCATCCACGGCGGCGGCCCTGGGGTACGGGCCGCGAGAGATACAGTCGCTGGGGAGATGGGCATCATTTCGTTACAAGACTTATGTCCGCCCCCTCCCCCAATGTTAATTGTGTGGTTTGTTTTTCTTCCAGGATTGGGGCCGGGCCGCAGGAGATGCCGTATCCTCATCCTGGGTCACAGTTATATCTATTGGGCCGAGAAGTACGCGGCGCGGACCGCATGGGGGGTTAATTTGGGCTTAGGAGGTAGGGCGGTGATTGAATGGAAGGGGCTCCGTGGTATGCGATGGTGTCAGTTTGAGAGAGCCGCCTGGTTGGCCGCTCTGGGAAAACCCCCCGACGTTATGTTAGTCCATTTGGGGGGCAATGATGTGGGGTTCCAGTCGGGCAAGTCGCTGGCGTTGGAAATTGTGAGGGACCTCACAGCCTGGAAGGAAGCCTTTCCAGAATCTAAATTGGTATGGTCCACCATCATCCCGCGGCGACAGTGGAGGGGGCAGTGTGACCCGCAAGCCATGAATACGGCCAGGAGGGGAATCAACAGGGATGTATGCAGGGCAATGGTTCAGCGGTTGGGTACAGTGGTGGGCCACCCGAGGATACCAGCTGCCGCCCCGGATTTGTATCGGGAAGACGGGGTACACCTTTCGGACCGGGGCATGGATATCTTCCTTACCGACCTGAAGAGGGGCCTGCGGGAAGTTCTGGATGGTTTGTGGGGTTGACAGGGGCCGTAGCAAGGCTAGGCCCCTGCCGTGGCAGTAGTGCGGAGCATTCTGAGGCAGTAGGTGAGTATGGTCCCGAATTCCCTGTGGGAACGTCCGGCCTCACGGCGTTGCGGATCTGTGATCACAACGCCGGGGGGGATGGACGTACCTGGAGGGCCCTCCGGGCGGACAGGCACAAATGGCGTGCCTGGACAGACCGGATGGGGAAAGGGGACTGGCTGGCTGAGGCTGCCCTGCCCAGAGACAGGGCACCCTCAGGGCTATGGACTCGCCCAGGTAAGCTGCCAGAGGGAAGGGTCCTGGGAGACCCCAGGTAACAACTGACAACCCGCACTACAGCAGGCCCCCTGTTGAAGTTGTGTTTATGTTGTGTTCTTAATAAAGTGTGGCCCGGAGCGTTTACCCAACACCCTGTCTCGCGTTGTTATTCCGGTGTGGGGGGGCAATGTCTGGCTCCGCGGCGCGACTGCGCCCAGGCGGAGCTCCCTTGCCCCCCCAGACCGGAAGCCTCGCGGGACTTACCCGGTCTCGCGAGACCTCCAGGGAGCCGAGCCCATATAGGGGCCGGCTCAGAGGTTCCCCGGCCTCTTCGTCGGCCGGTTTTGCCCACCCACCCGCCTCTTTATGCAGTAGTATGAGCTAGTCTGGTCGCTTCGGGGCCGGATAGGAATTTTTGACCCGGGGCACAATTGGCACATAGCACCCGGGGATTTTTCGCCTATCCCATACTTCTGCGGCGTGGTGGACTCTGTAGGGAAGGTTTGGCCTTGGCCACACGGGGCGGTAGTGCGGAGCATTCTGAGGCAGTAGGTGAATATGGTCCCGAATTCCCTGTGGGAATGTCCGGCCTCACAGCGTTGCAGATCTGTGATCACAACGCCGGGGGGGATGGACGTACCTGGAGGGCCCGCCGGGCGGACAGGCACAAATGGCGTGCCTGGACAGACCGGATGGGGAAAGGGGACTGGCTGGCCGAGGCTGCCCTGCCCAGAGACAGGGCACCCTCGGGGCTATGGACTCGCCCAGGTAAGCTGCCAGAGGGAAGGGTCCTGGGAGACCCCAGGTAACAACTGACAACCCGCACTACAGCAGGCCCCCTGTTGAAGTTGTGTTTATGTTGTGTTCTTAATAAAGTGTGGCCTGGAGCGTTTACCCAACACCCTGTCTCGCGTGGTTATTCCGGTGTGGGGGGGCAATGTGATTCTGTGCCATCAGCAACTACTCAGCTGTGCTAGATGCAGCTGCGCCTGCTGGATCTAATGGAAAGAACACAAGAGGTACACCACTCATTAGTTCAGGCACTTCTAAACTGGGCTCATTCCCAGAGTACAGACATGGGGCAAAGTGAAATTTGTTTCCCATTGAGCAAGAGATGGCTTTGTAAGGAAGTCAACAAAACAGAGTAGGCCGCATCTCCACACATCTAAAATGGTTGCTCATCTAAAATGGTTTCTTCGTGCCCAACTATATGTTCTACATGGTTTTCCCAAACAAACAACATTGTTTGTCACTGTACATAACAAAAAAAAACTGTCATTCAAGATGAACTGATGGCATTTTGAGAAGACTGGGCAACTTTAAAGGCCTGCTAAAGGCAACCCAAAAGGGAAGCAAATCAGGTTCCATGCTTCAGTAAAATTAATCACAAAGAACATTAATTTCTGAATTAACCAGTTGGAACATCAGGGGGCAGTTAGGACCCTAATACTGTCCTTACATTTACCTTCTTCCATCACCTACCCATGATTATTCAGAAAGACTAGCTTTAACCAGAATATACCTGTTTTTCCAATATACTGCAGCACATTACTTTCTACCCCTTTGGGTATAGAGAATTTCAGTTTTACAAAGATTTGTGTCATTTTCCCCCTTTTATGTTGAACATCTGTAATTTCTGTTCATTTTGAGAGTGCCAAGGGACATCTGACATGTTGTGCAATTCCAAGGCTCTTTTCAGTGGGTGTTTCATTATGATTGCTGTTGAGATAATTGTGTGGGCCTTGCTTACCACATGAAAAATGATTAAGCTTTGTTTGTATATCTAGCCAGCAAAACTATATTGGGAAAACACAGAGACAACAAATGATAATTTAATGACAAGACTGTTAACACCATAATTTGCTTGAGACAGAATGTGTTTTTGTACTGTTCAAAACGTGGTTTAATTTTAACTCATAACTGAGTCAATGTAAAGGTTCAAAGCCTGAAAATATGTGACACTTAACCCACATCTACCCAGGCTGTACGCTGTAGTCCCACAGATTCACACGTAGGCATTTACCACTTGTAGAGTTACAATGTCCCAAATGCCAGTCATTTACCGTGTAATGACATTACAGCAAACACATGCACAAACGGATTGGACCAAAATTGTATGATTGGATTCAAGTTGTGCAGTTCTTCACCCATAGCAGCAAAACTAGATGCTACTGCTCTGAGCCGGGGACTACATCAATTCAGGAATGGGATTAGCATGTTGGGTTATCAATTCATATCAAATTATCACTCAGCAATCTTGGAGAAGTCTAAAGTAGAAACTAACACTAGGAAGGTACCTGGCCTGTTCATTTTTTAAAATCAGGATAAGCAACATTGAACAGAAAGACCTTGAAAATCAACATTCCAACAACCTGAGATAATGAAGAGAAAATCTGACATATTTGTCAATCCAGGACCAGGGATTTCAGTGTTTTGCTCTTATATGACCTGCGTCCTGATTATATTGCTAAAAGAGCTGGCATTTCACTTGTATTTAGCTGCAGTTCCACTGATGTTAAAAAGGCTGATGAAAAAAAGCTTCCAGTGTCTCCCCCCCCCCAACACACACACAACTCAATTTATTCTGTTCCAGAAGCATGTCATTTGACCTCCTCCTGGTGGGGTCATTTATTTTAGCTAACATTCTAATGCCTCTAATTGCACAATGTGCCCGCCTCTCCTACCATAAATTGCTCCCAGCCTGATCACCCTCTGCCATCCCTCTCACTTTCATCTGTTCCCTTGACAGAGAGACAAATCCTTCCCCAGCCAGAACATTCACTTTCCTCTTATCCCCCTCACTTGTCTTCCTTGCTTCATCTCCTTGCCTCCCAACCCCACGGCTCACCCTCCTCTCCAAATTCTCCCCCATCTATCAGGCTCCGTCGCCTCCCAGCCTCCTTACTTGCCCTCCATGCCCTATCCAAGCAGTGGTGAACCTTTGGCACTTCAGATGTTTTGAACCATAACTCCCAGAATTCTGAGCCTAGATTGCCAATGACAAAGGACTGTGGGAGTTGTGGTCCAAAACACCTGGAGTGTTGAAGGTTTGCCAACACTGCCCTATCCTCATATTTAACATTATCTTAAGGAGTCACAGATAGCAATTTATATACCATGTGACTTTAAAACTGCAACAGCAACAACAAACCCCCCTATGAATATCATGGGGTTAGCCGTCAGTCCATTTTTAGTTATATTGGTTGGCTTCATTCACTTGGAGACATGGCATCTGGGGATTTTTTTGGCCAATAAATACCATAATTTTGCATTCTGAGAATTCCACTTCAGAATTCAAGAAAGTGCTCACATTTGACTATTTCCTCTGGTTCATGGGAAACATATTAGGTATATTGGCATAGAGATACCTATGTATAGACACCAAAATAGGTGGTGAGGCCTAAGCTGTAAAAGCTTTGAGACCTAGTTAAACATTGTTCTACTGAGGAGCACTTTCTTGAATTCTGAAGTGGTATTATCCAAGAAGGACTCATCTTATTTTATTACTTTGTATTTCTAAATACCTTTAGCTGCCTCATGGAAGTCAAATTTATTTACTTGGCAGTTATGCAGCCTAATACTGTTTGTTCTCTGGCTGTGTTTTTTGCTTGGTTCTTTTTTAAGATATTGAGTGAGTTCAGTTTATTTAAATATTGTAACACTGTGCACAAACAAACAACATTCAGTTGTACGATGTTTACTTTGACATCTTCTTCACACAGGATGTCACACGGGAATAGAGGTTAGCCATGCCAGGTCTGTGAGGAGAAACTTTATCAAATAAAAGTAATAACGCTTCACTTCCTCTCTCTTGCTCCAAGTATTTTGACAACTCTTAATCAGCAACTTCTTTTAATGTAATCCAAAAAAACCCTTTTAGGGTCTAGTGTGAAGCTTCCTCCAGAATGCATATCTCACTTTGGCAAGGGACTCTACCAACTGCAGACTTTTAAAAAGTAACTCTTCTGAACTCTTAACTTCAGACAGAGAAGGTAAAATGAGTTTCTGATAAAGTTATAGAAATGCTTTACTGTGGGATTCTGTTCATTTCTAATTTTAGGTCTTCTGTCATGACACCTCTGTTGGCTTTCTAAAGACAACACAATGTCTGAAAATGAGATCAAGAATATGGATGGCATGAAAGAACGCCTGCACATTTCAATACTGTTCCAAGTCTTCTGCTTTTCATAGGCACCACATGAAATTCCCATCTGTGTTCAGTCATTACACAGGTGCAGCCAAGAGCCCTGGATGCTCATTTAAAAGTTTATTTTAGAAAACTCAATTTCCCAAAAGAAACAAGACCTACCAAATCAGATTAAATTGGCAAATTAAATCAGCAAGAACTTCCACTGTTTATTTTCTCCCCTTTACTCCGTTCACACGGCTGACAGAACCAATATAAGTTTTAAAAACAAACAACCCAGAAACAAAAGAGAACTCACATTGCAGGAGCAGAAATTGCTTCAGAAATAACATGAGGTATTTAAACATCTGTCATAAGCAATTCAAACCACCAATAACATTTAATCCATATATCGTTACATATATTAAAACATACATAGGTAAGACAAATGACATTGCCAGACCAGACGGAAATGAACAGTTGCACACGTTTGCTTTGGGTTAATAAGGGCCACAATTTATTAACATTATTAACTTAAACGTAACTTTATGAGGGCCTGGAGCGTAGCGCAAATTTCTTGGTGGTTCTTAATTTGTCTAGGCCCCTTTTAACAGGTAAATTCCTGCGGCCTGTTTTACTGCTGCAGGGGTGATGCCTAACTGTGTTGGCATCCTCCAATGTAAACGAAGCCTTGGCAACCCTTTTAATGTGGTTGGTTGTAAGCTTTGATTTATGCCAGTCTCATGCTGGTCCTCTCAACTTGTTTATGGGCTGCCAAGCACTCTGAAGATGTCAATTCAGGTAGGGGCCTAGGTAACCAATGTTTAGTTTTGCGCTACCCGCCAAATTGTGACCGAGGGTTGAACAAAGCCCAGCATCCGCGTGTGGATGATGGGATGGGCGAAAACTCACCGCCACTCCTGGCCAATCTGAGTGACAGTCAAAAATTCCCATCCGGCCCCGAAGCGACCAGCAAAGCATTACCATCCAGACCTAAAGCGGCGGGCGGGCGGGGAAAGGCAAGACTGCGCAGGGAGGCCGTGGGGGAGCGATCCCAGCCTTAAATAGGCACGCTCCCCCGGCGCGCCCTGCGCAGATTGCGCAGCCAACCGGTGACTGCCTCCGCCGGCTGGCAAAGACGCCCCGCCCCCACATGCTACGGGGCGGAACAGCCAGTAGCATGCATCCATTATGCTTTTCTAATGGATTTGTGTGGGTGAGTATTCTCACAGCCATCTCTTATAGTTAAGTTTCCCTTGAAAAATACTCCACTCTGAACCTCTACAGGATGTATTCTGAAAAACTGTGTTATATATGTTGCCAACTGGGTCTGGCAACTAGTATGCATCAGATTTCTGGAGGGCAATACTGTACATGGACACTGCAAGAGTAGCAGCAATGCCTAATAAGGCTGGGTTCTTTGTGTTTGTATTTGCTCTTTGTTGTTTGTTTTTGCACTACAAATACCATAATTCTATTTTCTGAAAGTTCTACCTGACAGAAAGACATCTAAATATGGCTCACCTGAAAGAAAGGCCTTAACTGAAAGGCCTTTGAGTCTAAGATGGTTACTTCACATCCACTCTCGTCCCAGGAGGAAGTTTGTTGTGTGTTGATGTCAGTTGCAGTCATGTGGTCTTCTTGCGGTTCTGTCCCTGTTCCCGTGTACGCACAGGCGTCATTGATGATACCGCCATGACTGTTTCCACACATCCTCGTTCCGTGATGAGATGTGAAATTCCATGCCTTTGTTCACCTTTTTTTTTACCCAACCTTCCGTTTTTCGATGTTTCAATTCTCTGAAGTCTTGCCTTCAATATGTTACAGAGCTAGGTTTGAGGCATTTGTCTTTTAATCTCTCTGCACTGCGTTGCTGACTCCATAGGGAATGTACTGGCCAATGGCACTTCACACTCCTGCCACTAGATGGAGTATGGCACGTTGCGTGACGAGCCTTAACCTCACAGGCACTCCTATTGGAACGAAAAGTGAGAGGAAGAGATTCCCGAGGCCAGGGAGGGGAATCTCTCATCCCGCTTAGATCACAGTTCAGGGGGCGTGGTCAGGACAAGCTCCCTTCATCCCACAATGGACGTGTGGTTAGATTTCTTCGTATCGGTCCCCAGCGGGACCACAAACAGCGATGAGATGGACATGAAGTATCAGCCTAAGTTAGGCCTGCCTCTAACCAGGCTTCCTGTTCTGCTTTCTTGATAGCTGTCATCTGTCTTTCTGAAGAGAACTCCAGGTGGAATTAGGCCTAGCGGAGCCTTAATGACTTCAAGTTTAGGTCTTAACCAGTTAAGGCACACTTAGGTTCTGTTTGGCAGGTAGAAGTCCCAGAATTGAATATTGTGAGATGTGTACTGCAAAAAGCACAAAAATAATGTCTCTGGTGCATAGCAAAGTGAAAGGGAAAATCAGTTGTTGCTGCAACAGACTTCCTTCAGGCTGTCCCACCTTAACAGGTTGACTGTTTTGAGGGAGAAGTGATGTGGCCCAGGGTAATGGAAGGGTAGAAAGTTGAAACTTATTAACCTTAAAACTGAGGACACAACTACACAGCAAGAGAAATGTGGATTAAATGTCATTCTTTTGAAAACATGGAGGATGAGTGAAGTACCAGATGACTGGAGGAGAGCTAACATTGCCTCAATCTTTAAAAAGGCAAAAAAGAAGGAACCTGGGATCTACAAACCTGTCAGCCTGGCATTACTCCCAGGGAAAATTCTGGTACAGATTATAAAGCAGACAAATTCCAAGCACCTTGAAAGCAATTCAGTAACAACAGGAAGCCTACATGGATTTGTTAAGAACAGATCCTAGCGGACCAAACATCTCATTTTTTATTGGGTAACCTCCTGGTAGACATTATGAATGCTGTAGATGTAACATATCTTGATGTCTGAGGCAAAGCCTTTGACAAAGCATCTCATGATATCAAGCTAAGTACGTAGTTCCAGACTAGATAGAACAATTGTCTGGTGGATATACAGCCCGTTAGAGAAACATACTTAGAGAGTGCTTATCAATGACTCCTTCCAAACTGGAGAAAGTAAGAACTGAAATACCCCATGGATTCAACATTTTTTATTAATTTCCTGGATGAGAAAGTGCAGGAAATATACAAATTTGCAGATGATACAAAATTCGATGGAACAGCTAATACCTCAGAAGACATGGAAAAAATTCAAAAAGGTCTTGATAGGCCTTAGCACAGGGCTGAAAGCAACAGAATGAAATTTAACAGGGATAAGTGCAAAGTTTTGCACCTGGGGGAGCGGCGGCGGGGGTGGGGAATGCACAGTTACAAGATAGGGCATACTTGGCTGGATAATATTGTGACCAAGAAGGAACCCCCTGCCACAGGATGTGGTGATGGCATTTGGCCTGAATGCCTTCAAAAGGGAATTGGACAGATTCCTAGAGGAAAAGTCCATCACAGGTTACAAACCATGAGGAAGAGGTATCATCTCCAAGCTTAAAATCGGGGTACCTCAAGGACCAGATGCAGGGGAGTGGTATTAAGAGACAGATATCTAGTCTCATGACCTCCCAGAGGCATCTGGTGGGGCCACTGTGAGATACAGGAAGCTGGACTAGATGGGCCTTTGGCCTGATCCAGCATGGCTCTTCTTATGTTCTTATGTAAGGATCTTGGGATAGGCGTAGATCAGATGCTGAATATGAGCCAAAAATGTGATGCAGATTCAAAACAGGCAAATGCTATTTTAGCCTGCATTAATAGAAGTATGGTTTCCAAATCCTGCAAGGCACTAGTTCCCCTCTATAATCGACACTGATTAAGTCTCATCTTGAGTACTGTGTCCAGTTCTGGACATGGCACTTCAAGAAGGATGCTGACAAATTGGAACAAATTCAGAGGTGGGAAACGTGTTTCATCAGGAGGGTTTAAACCAAGCCCTATGAGGAAAGACTGAAAGAACTGGGCATGTTTAGCCTTGAGAAAAGAATACTATGGGGAGCTATGATAGCACCTCTCTAATAATTGAAAAGAAGTCATGCAGAAGAGGGGAAGGATCTGCTATTGATCATCCTAGACTGCAGGACACATAATAATGGGCTCAAACTACAGGAAGTAAAATTTAGGCCGAATGTCAGGTGGAAAAAAGATTTAACTGTTGCAGTAGTACGACTATGGGGCCAATTACCTTTGGAGGTGGCGAGTTTTGTAATACTAGAGGCATTTAAGAGAACACTGGTGATCCATCTGATCTGTCTTGGGTTGGATTCCTGCATTGACCAGGGGGGTGGACTTGTTAGCCTTACAGGTATATGCCCCTTCCAATGTTTAGGTGCCTACATTCATCTGTGCTGATATTTTCTTCCCATACTTTTCTTCTTCTGTCAGGCGTGTTGAACATTTGCATGGATTACATGCCATTAAATTCTCCTGCTTTTCAATTTCAGTGATGTACTCTGAAAGTCTCGCTTAGGCTAACAAAGCCAGCTGAGATGGAACAAATGAATTCTGGATTAGAACTAGTCCCATTCTGAAAGGACTAACATTTTCATTCTCTTCTAGACAAATAAAAAGCTTATTTAAAACCGCAGTAACAAATTCAAAAACGAAACAGTTTCCCCTCCTTTCAGTTCTGTACTGGTTCAAAGCACTTCATGTATATGATCTCAGCAGTTTTCTGCACAGTTCCTCAGAAAATATCATTTACTGAGAAAGACAGTGGCTTCCCTTTGGTACATTCAAAGGCTAGCTGTTGACTTCCTCCTGTCAGTTTGTGCACTTCTCTTGCTGTACTCTGAACCACCTCTCATTATGGAGGTTAGCTGATATTTAATTGCATTTTAAGAAGAGGATTACTGGGGTTAGACAATATTGAAGAGTTTGTGAGAACTCAATTTGTCTGTTTCTATGGGGAGATGTAATGCATTTCTTACAGATAGAGCTGAGTGCATTAATGAAAATGGTGTACGCTTACAATATATGGGATATGGGTTGATGACACAATCCTGATAGCCAGAAGCTCAGATGGTTTTAAAATAATGTTAGATGGTCTCCGAGAAGAAAAAACAGCATGGAACTTTCAATCAATACCAAGAAAACAAAAAATAATGTTAATAAGATATTATGTGTAATGGCTCACATATAGAAAAAAATAGACATAAAAATCTGTGCATTTAATAACAAGGTAGATTGCAATATAAAAATGAAGTGAACAGAAATAGCTAGAAAAATGTTGTGCCACAAAAAGCTTATGTTTTTGAGACTGAAAGAGTAAATGTGTCACATGTATTTAATCCTCCTATATGGATGTGATGTTTGAACTACAGTGATGCCTTGAATTATGAAATTAATCCATTACAACAGATATTTCATAATTCAAAATTTTCATAGTTGATGTGGTTTCCCATAGGAATGCACTGAAAATCAATTAATCTGTTCCAGAGGTTGGAAAAAAGGCAAAAAGGGGGGGGGATGAATTAATTCATTTTCAATGCATTCCTATGGGAAGCCTGCCCAGATGCAGCAACGCCGAGGGGGAGCTTCCCCCCTTTTACTGGATTTGGGTAAAAACCCTTAATCAACTGCCCATGGAGCTGTCAAAATCACCTGGCTGTCAGTCTGTGATTTTTGACAGCTCAACAGCCAGGGTGCTTTTTGCATGGTACGCTGCTCTGACCCCAGTGGGGTGGGGGGAGTGGGTGAGGGGTGACCCATCGCTCCCCGCTCCACAATGCTGGGTTGGAGCAGCAAGGATCTACATTTAAAAGACCCCGAGGCGTGGAAAGAGTAGGCTGTGCACAGGGGTGATCAAAAAACACCCATACACAGAGCCTGTTCTATACATGGCACGTGCTGATGTTTTAAAATCATATCCTTGATTCCCCCTGGGATCAGAGCAACAAGGATCTGTTCTTAATACACCAGCGGAGCATGTTGGAGCCACACCCTCTTATCCCAGGTTCTGTGTACAGAGCCCTTTAAAGGGCTCCACACAGAGAGCCAGGACAAGGGAGGGAAGTTTTCAGTGGCTTCTGGGCTCGATCATAGCCCCAGATTACTCTGAAGCAAGCAAGCGCACCGGTGTTTGGGGTCTGAGCAAGTGAGGGGTCAACACTTACCCGTTCAGCTCCCTGCTGATTTTCGGCCATCCAGGAGCAAGAAGCCTCAACCCAGCAAGGTTTTTGAAAGACCTGCACCCACAGCACCCTCCTTGCGTGGCGTGCGGGTGTGGGTCTTTCGAAAAATGTGCTGGGTAGAGGCTGCTGGCTCCTGGATGCCCCGACCCAGCTGGGGGTTAGCAGGCAATGGGTGGCTCCATCACTCACTCGCTAACCCCCCTGCTGGGTCAAGGCAGCCAGCAAAAGCTCTTTCCAAAAGATGGGAAAGGGCTTTTGCTATCTATGGGGATGGTGGGGGAAGCAGTGCTTTTTCTTTAAGAGCGCCTCCAAAAGCAATAGATGACAGAGGTCCGTGCCTTTGGATCCCTGCTGCCCACCTGGTTTCTGGGTGTGCTGAAGAATAAAGCACCATGAATTATGAAAAATTGAATAATAAAGGAAATAGCACCATAGCTGCAGAGCTGTCAAAATCTCTCAGAGTTTTGTGCTATTTGATCAGCCAGTGTCTTATGGAACGAAAAATACAGTATGTGGGGTACTGATTATCTTTCCAGGTTAAGGCTAAGAATATTAGTAGAGCACAGAAATAGAAATATTGTAACCTGCTTGCTTCAATAACTTCCCTAGTTAACAGTTCCTAATTTTAAATTCACACCCAACCAAACTTTGAAAAATTTATTTTCAAATACTCTACATCTTCTGTAACCCTCTGGTCAGAATGATCAGTGTCCATAAATTGGAGAAATATACCCCATAAACACAAAACTGCTACATCCTACCCTCTGCTTGTTTCTTTCTTTTCCTTTGTTCCTCCTCTCCAAATATTTTCCATGAATCACCTTTTAGCAAGGATCTCTTTTTGCCACTTATGCTATTCTATAAAGCAGGGCTGGACAAATGTAGCCCAGAAGATATATTCTTGTCAGCTCTAATCAATATAGCCAAAGGTTAAGTTAGAATTGTAACCTAAACACGTGTACCCCAGTTGTGAAGCATCATGTACCCCAACTGAGTAGTGCGGACAGTTATTTTCTAAAACCAGAGTCTGAAAAAGCTACTGGTTTTGACTAAAAGATTCAGCATACGTTGAACCAAATGTGAGCAGCCAGATTTTCAGGCATGAAGTCTCCCAAAGCAATGCTCTGTGAAGCACCGTTCCTATGGTGCCTTGTGCCTCAAATTATAAAAGAAATGCCGATGTGTTGCTGGAGTCAACCAGCAACAAAACCTATGTTCTGTTAAAAACTAGAGGGGTAAAAACAGACATTTGGTCTCGAGAAATACTCATTTGAAAGTAACAATTGTCCCCCACCCCAGCCACCAATCCTGGAAGAGATATTGTTAAATTGATGAGGAAAACATAATTCAAGCCTGTTCCAATGTCCCACCCCGAGGTTCTCCTTCTTTTGGCCAGCAGCACTAGGGGAAAGGGGATCAATCCTTGACCAATAGGCAAAACTGAGCTGAAATATCCTGCTCCCTGAGGTAAAGAACATGAAATCCCTCTCTGTCCCAACAAATCCTGACTAGTTGTTCAGGCCACTTAAGATGGCCCGGTGATGGAGAGGGCAGGGTGCCTATATTTTTAAGAACAGCTGAGGAGAGGAATTTGTAGCAGGTGCAACCTTCAATGCAAGCTAGATCAGCTGAAATTTCTTCCTCCAGGCAACTGGTAACAGTACAGGAACCCTGTTCTCTCATTCATCCCGTCACCCTTTCCACTTTGTTAATGAGACATTTTTCAGTGAATAGAGGCAGCAGATATGGGGCCAACACTTTTAGCATATACACTTCTGTCTTCTAAGGGCGCTTTTACACGACCCCTAAAATCTGAGGCAAAGGGCTCCCAGATCCGGAGCTTAACAATGTTTTCTCACCAGCTCCGGACTTTTAAAAAAAAATTAAGTACGACCACACCCACCTAAGCGTGTCCCAGCGCACTTTTCAGGTACCTGGCCTCCAGGAGGTAAAAAATCTTCCAATGTGCATTGTAAAAGCTGTGAATGCTGGGCTCCCTCGCCTTCTGCTTGTTTTTTTATCCCCGCTGCCCCTTTAAGAGACAGGAATCACGACAGGGTGGCTGGGGCTGCTTCCACCAGCAGAGGAGGTGAGCCTGCATTTTTTCTCCCTTTTTGAATCCCTCCCCTCATGCAGACAGGAACAATGGAGTGTGGAGGGGTGGAAACGCAGGAAGAGCGACAAGCCCCCACAATCTCTGGTCCGAATTTAAGTTGCAGGTGGATTTTAGAGGTCGTGTAAAAGCGTCCTAAGAATGCCATGGCTGAAACAGCCAGGATTTGATTTTCAAGCAAAGCTTTTGGTGTAAACCTCTTGACATGCAACAGATGTACCCTAAGTCTTAAGTTTATCACCTGTGACTTTCAAAGTAATATCACTAAACATATTCAGCTTCATCCCATAAAAGAAGCCTTTGTCCTGCACAAGCATCCACTGTGTGAGTTATACTGGGTTGATGCACATTCTCCAGTGTCTCACACTGCGACACTGTAATGAGGTAAATAAAAATTCTATTCAAGGGAAGATACTATCGTACTGTGGGCAGCAATTCTGGGGCTAAAATTTATCAGAGTGGAAAGAAACGCAGACAACACACAATGGTTCTATTTTGGAATGAGTAGAATCCACACTTTGCCAGATGCCCAGATTATTCACAGGTACTTTGGCACATCTCTTGATAAAAATTACAGTGGTTTGGGGGCAGACAGGAGCATTTGTCAAACTGTAACAAAACTTTTTTGCTCCCCATTTCCATTAGTAACGTTATGAAGCTGAACTTCAGCCATTTGAACAAATCTATTTGTTAAGGGAAAGAGTTGCAGAGCATGGCATGCTATTTTATATCTCTCTATAACTCTAAGCAGATGTGTATATTCAGGAACACATTTTAAGCGTCATTAATATCCATCCATACAGAAAGGTTCTGCAGTCATCCTTCATAACAAAGGTTTATTGACATGTCCTACCTAGACTACCTTTCACAAACTCCATATGTTCATCTGTCTTGGAGAAATGGTCAAATATTCTCATTCATCTTCTGAATGAGATATAGTCAGAGGTGTCATCAAAACTCTCGTACACACAACACTATTCTGCAACAAGTGTATTGCCATGGACTATACTCAGAGTCCATTTCTAGCAATGATGTTTTATGGTTCTTTCAGGTTCTGCCCATGGATTGTTGCTCATTAGGTCCAGGTGGAACTAATGAAGAACAAAAAGCCTCAGGATAAATGTGTAGGGGAAGAAGCCATGCAGCGGTACATCCCTGCTGTACCTTTTTCCAGATCTTCAGATCTAACAATGGTATGATGTGAGAAAAAATATATGTTGACAGTAATGCTGTCAGTGAAAACTGTTTAAAACAAATAGGGCCTTACAGACTTACACCCGCTCTACTGCTAGCACTGCAAGAAATGGTGATGGACAGCTGAGAGCTTGCTTCTTATTTTTTTTCCTAAAGCATCAGAAGCAGCCTGCTCACAAGAAGAAAGGGACATTTGTCCTTGGCACAAATGCTGCAGAGGACAACAAGCAGTAAGCTGACAGACACAGCAGTGTTACTGTTATTTGTGATCAGTCACTGCTCTGACTCCTGTCTACAAAGACACCAGTTTCTTTTTACAAAAAGATATAAGCCTAAGTCAAAGTTCTGGTCCCAACTGCAGTTAGACCCATTAAATTAATTAAATTAAATTATCCTGGCTGAAAACTTGTTACTTAGAGTAGTAAGTTGTGGATAAAGGAGGTCAATTTAAATTAAATGAACTTATTGAGGAGTTGATTCATTGCACAATACTATACTAAGCAACTGGATCTCAGCTAGTGATGCAATATGTCTGACTCTGGGTGGGATTTCCAACTGAAATCAGGCCACAGCAAATAGGTACTTCTCAGTGAGTTGCAAGCAATTACAGTGCTGGGCAAAATGTTTGGGCAGACAAGGAGCAATGGGTGAAATGTGAGATGGCAACGAAGTGCCAAAGGATGGTTAAACTCACTTGGCTCCTGTGGCATTCACCCTTGTCCTGACTTAAGTGCCTGAATGTGAAGGGGTAAAGGGTTAACACCATGTACCAAATAAGGAGTGTGGGGGCGGAGCCCAAGTGCATAAAAGGCTCAACCTGAGGATTTTTTTAATCAGATAGGGAAAATCCGATGAGACTGGGAACATTCATCTAGTGAGATAGGGCTGAGTTTGTAAGAGATTTGAAGTAAAAGACAGAGCTTGAGTGTTACTGCTTTGAGAACTTTTAAGTATGTGTACACCAGTGAACTTAAATCTAAAACATCTTTGTATTCAATAAACCTTATTTTATTTGTTTCTATGTTACACTTCAACTGGGACTCAGTTATTTTAAACTGGGATACCCTGGATGGTGGCAGCAAAGCTAAATAGGTAGTGAGTACAGGTCAATGGTCCATAAAACGACTGGGGGCTCTGCACGGCAGTCGCTACAGCTCCTTTCTTTGTCATCCTTCTGCCACTTAGGCAAAGTGTTATGTTTTCTTTTTAATTTGGATGATATTTTGGAATGCAAGTTGGTTTCATTTGAAGGGAATCTAACCAGCAGGGCTAGCCAAAGCCCCTCCATTTCTTGAGGCAGAAGATGCATCATTTCATCATCTGCTCCATCTCCATGAGGTCAATTTCCATTGCTTCTTTCCTCCTCTTCTTTGCCTTCCTGCTATCCCAACCTAGCTGCCTGTCCATCCTGCCATGTGCAGAAAAGTACCAGCTACTGTATGTTTGGTGTGTCTCAGAAATAAATATTGTTTTCATCCTACCATCCCTCTTCCCACGCTGCTGTTCTTATTCCCTTGCCTTCCATGCACCCTCCCACTCATCACATAGAACAGTCAGTGAGTCATCACTGAGAGCGTATGCTGAAGCCAAGAAAGAGTAGAGGCAAGTGGTAGCAATGTTGTGGGGAAGAGGTGAGCAAAGCAAGGCAAAGGAACAATAGCTGCCTAACACAAGGCACACAGAGAGATGGGGAAGGAGCATAAGTAGTGCTGACAACACAGCAGGAGCATCACAGCTTGCCATTCCAGTTAAATTCCACCTGAAGCAGCCACTTCACAGAGCCTAATGGCAGCACTCAACCTAGCACAGTGTTGGCAAACCTATGGCACGGGTGCGAAAGGTGGCACTCGGTGCCCTTTCCGTGGGCACCCAACATCACCCCTTCACAGCCACCTATATTTAGGTTAAATGACTGTATTGGCACTTTAAAAAAATTAGTGGGTTTTGAATCGCAGTTTGGGCACTCAGTCTCTAAAAGGTTCGCCATCACTGACCTAGCATATATATTTTGTTGTTTGAAATTGTAAATTGTACTTATTATTGACCAAACAACTGTTGTTTAGACTCACCAGTCACACTAGTGTAGGTCCACTGAATTGATTAAACATACAGAGGAAGTGTCTGTGAAGATTCTCAATCATCTAGGTGAGTTTATCTGGAAGTTGCATCATGGCAACTGGACTTCTCTTGAGAAATGTTTTGCTACTCATCCAAGCAGCTTCGTCAGCACAGTCTTCACTGCATTGGACCGCATATACCATATTGCTCCTCTTGTGTGCGACCTCTACATTGGAGAAACTAAACAGCCATTAAATGGGAGGATGGCCCAACATAGGAGGGACAACAGCTCAGGACCAGAATCAACAATGTACCTTCATTTGAAGAACAAAGGGCACTCATTCAAAGATGAGGATGTACACATATTAGACAGAGAACATAAGTGGTTTGAGAGAGGGGTCAGAAAAGTCATTCATGTGAGCACTGAAAACTCCTCTCTCAGCAGAGGTGGAGGACTCAGACACAATCTGTCTGCTATTTATCAAGCAAGTCTTTCATCAATCCCCAGACAAATCAGAAGCATTTCACACCTCCACCAGCAAGGCCATAGCTAATAGAGATGGGCACGACTTAGCGGTATTCCGTTTCCGTTTCCGTTACTCGGTTCCGTTGCTCTACGGAAACGGTAACGGGAATTACTCCCCCAGACTTCGAGCTCGAACCGACGAACGAACAATTTTGGTCTGATTTGTCGTGCTCGTTACTTGCATCGCGAGATCGCGCGATGCCACACGCGGCACACAAAAAAAGTTTTTAAAAGTTAAAAAAACCCGGTTCCCGGCCAAAAAGCAGGCGGGAAAATGCCTGCCGTGCCTCAGGGCACCTACCAGAGGGGTTGTTTCTGGAGGTCCCCGGCCTCCCCCCTCATCCCCCGTCCTGGGCTGCTCTGGTGGGACTCGCCGCAGGCTCGCAGCCAGCAAAAAGCCCAGTCTCGCCGCCGGCCGCCGCAATTAAAGCGCAAGCAAGCGGCACGGACGGCACAGGAAAAAACTTTTAAACTCTCCCCCCACCCATTCCCGGGCCAAAAAAGCAGGCGGAAAAATGCCTGCTTGACTAAGGGCGCAGGGCACCTACCGGAGGGGTGGTTTCTGTAGGGGGGGTCCCGCCTCCCCCCCGTCCTGGGCAGCCGGACTCGCGAGTCGCCATCGCCATGCCATGCGGTGCGGGCGGGGGATCCAAAATGGGGCGGCGAACGCAATATTGTTTTTGAAATCGTGGTCCAAAAACACACAAGCACAACAGAAACACGCGAAAATTTATAAACTGCCAGATTTTTCACAGTAGCAGTGGGTTTTTTCTTGCAACAAAATGTCTCTCCTCTCCTCCTCTGTCCTCCATTGATTTTATTTTATTTTATTTTATTTACACCTGCGCAGTGCGCAATGATGGGCTGGCCAAGTGGCCAGCCATGTGGGAGTGGACAACCATGCAAATTTTTGGAGCCATCCCACCAGTCGCATGGCCACTTGGCCATGGAGACTTCTGGGATGTGCCAAAAAGCCCCCTAAAACCTGCCCTAGCCCTAACCCTAACCCTTGACTCCGTACCCATACGTCACAGACTGTCTTCTTAGTGGGTCAGAGAGGCACCCAGAGGTGCAACCCACTAGCCCACCGTAACCTTACCCGTCACTAGCCTAACCCTAGCTCTTGCACTAAGCCACCTTAAAGCCAGATCTACTTGCTTGCATTGCACTACACGCAGCAAGTACAATTCCCTTCTGTGTGAGACATGGTGGTGCCAGAGCCTTGTGAAGGGCGGGTATGACCCTATCACTCTCACACTGGTCTCACGTCTGCACATTATGTTATGCAATATCCATATGGCTATTGCATAGCATTTTGCAGCAGCAGCAGGTGAGGAAGGGAGACCCCCATGTAGAGGGGTGTCTCTTGGAGCCTGCTTCCCCTTCCTAGTGGCAGGAGGCACCCACGGGTGCCTCCAGGAGCCCACTTTCCCTTTATAGTGGGCCAGAGGAGGCACCCACCCCACAGAGGTGCCTCCAGGAGCCCGCTCCCCCCCAAAAAACCAGTACTAACGACAACGAAAAAACGAAAAAACGAACCGACTAATTTTTGCGAATTTTCGCGAAAACCGGAAACGACCCGAAATGGGACTGGCCCGACTAACGACAACTCGAAAAAATTTTTTTTCAAGTCGTGCCCATCTCTAATAGCTAATGACCCATATTTAATGGGTGTTGGGAAAGGTTGCATAGATGGGACTTTCACACACCTTAGGCCATTGTCCACCTAATGAGCCTATTCAGGCCACTGTCCATCTAGCAAACCTATTCAGGCCATTTTCCAACATGAGCCTATTCAGACCAGGGTGATGTGAAATGAAGGTGAACTATAAAATGGAGGACTCACCATTAACTTTCCTCAGACTGATGAAGCTGCTTGGATGAGCAGCAAAACATTTCAGTATCTCAAGAAAACAAGTTGCCATGACTCAGCTTCTAGATATGGAAGTAGTGACTTACCAAATCCCCATTGATTCAGTGGGCCTACTGTAGAGCAATTTGCTATGCTAAGCAACAGGGTTTGGGCTGTTGTGTTGCATGTTAAATGAGATTATATTTCCAGTTTATGTTCTCCTATTGGTCGCTGGCTTAAGTGTCTTTGCTGGTGTAAAGGCTGGACAAAAATAAGTAGGCTAATCAACTATAAAAGTTGTTTGAAGAGCAAGAGTTACTGTTTGGCAAGTATCCTGCTGCCTAACTCTGTGTGCACACGGAGAAACAGGTCATCGTCTGTGCAGATTGCCTCTGATTCAAGTATTCTTTTTGTTGATTTGGGGATAGGCAAAACTAGCACACAATGAGATATAATTGCACATACCCTGTAATAAGAAAAGGAGGTATTTAATTAGCAGCAATCTGCTGATGACAATGACATCATTCTCATTGTGCAGATGGGGCTACAAAACAGGATACTGACATTTTGTGTGCTAGTTGTTGCTTAAATAAAGAATAAACCTGTTCAGGCATTTGCCTGGGGCAACTAAATGCCTCCAGCAGCTTCCTCTGGGGTGCAGGCTTCTCTACAGACCTTTGTATGGTCTACCAAGAAATATGAAAAGGATTTTTTTTAATGTGCATAAAACTATTTCACGGTGTCACACCAAACAGATGAAAGGAAGCTGCAGCTATTGTGTGGGTCTTTGTGTGTGCTCTACATAACTTAGGCCAGCCTGTGTTTAGCCAAAGTGTTTCTGTGGTTTAGAAAAAGGCAAAATTACTAACATCAAACTTTTTAAAAAGTCTGGTATCTATCTGGGGCCAAGGAGTTCACCTTTTGAGCCAGAATTAGCAGGACAAGTGACAAAAGATTCCTTTTCATTCCTGTAAATAGTGACAAGATAGAAAGCTAAACTTATGATTCCTTTGTTGTGTAGACTCAAAGAATTGTGCAGGGAAGGTGGTGACAGAACAAATTCAACAAGAGTCATTGCCAACTTGTCATGTTGCTTTCCTACCAGAGGCAGAGGCAAACAAATTGTTTTATAGACAACCATCTCAGCCAGGACTTTGAGAGGTGTGGACCCAAGAAGTGGCTCTGGAGTTTGTTTTCATTTTTTAAAAATTAGATTGATATGTTGGTGGGTGGGTTACTATTTCTTTTATCACTGCTATTCATCCAAACTAAAGCTGTGTCACTAGATGGGAGAGATAAAAATGCAACTAACCAACCATCTAACTTTTTTTTTCCAAAGCTCTGCCTGACTTCCTACTTTCCACAGTAAAATCTGTGGGTGTGGCTATAGTCAGTGGCAAAGTGTGGGCTGGCACCACCTGGAGTGTGCGGGCAGTGAGTGAAGGGCGAACTGTGAACCGCAGAGATGTCTAGCTTCTGATTAGTGCACTGCCTTTCTGGGCTTCCCATGCACTATAACGCTTGCAATAGACTCCATGCTCAGAGGCAGGTGGGTGACGGGCAGCATGAAGGATCCAGGGGGAGAAGTGTGATGTGGTGGTAAATTCTTGCCTCCTTCTGCCTGCCTCCCCCCCCACACACACACACATAGCACCCAGGGGTGGTGGTGGTTGTGTGGCTCCCTCAGGACGCCAACCCAGCCGCCATCTTATCTGGACTCCTTTCTGTCCTTAAATAAATTGCGCCTGGAGAGACTGCTTCTGTCCCTTCCCCCTCCAAAGACATTGCTCACTATGGTGAAAATGTACCCTAAGGTGGGGGCCTCAGGCACAGTCTATCTGCTGCTTATTAGGCTGTGCTTTCAACAATACCCAGATAAATCAAAAATGAAATGAAATTAACTGAAAATGAAATTTTTGTTTTGTTTCATTTCATTTTAAGTTCCCCCATGTGACTGATTTTTTTTGGGGGGGGGCACACATGGTTTTTAAACTTTCTTTGACAGTCACCACTTGCTTTGGTGGCTCAAAGTCAGTTTGAAAACTTCACACTATCCCCCGCCCCCCACATGCCTGATTGGGGGAGGGAATGAATAACGAAAAAAAAAATGAAAAATATTTTTTTAAAAAAAAGTTATAAACAAAATGAAATGAAATGAGGACAAATAAAAAAAATGAAATGCAATGCCATTTTAGCATTTTGTGCCCATCTCTAATTGGCACATGCCCAAGCACCAAGACACTGTGCATGCCTCTCCCATCAAACTGCAGGGGGAAGGATTCTGTTTTTTGCTAGCTAAATACAGACTGAATGCTACACATTTTCGTATGCCAAGCAACAGGGTTTCAGTCCATGTGCATTTATATGTAACATTTTACCAGGTTTTCAAGCAACAGAAAAGATTAAGAAATCTAGTTTTTTAAGGATGAGAAATATTTTATCCTATGGTTGCTCCATTAATTTTGCAATAATGCTTTTTGACACATTCTGTGAACACAGTATTCACAGTGACGAACATGGCCATCCAGCATTTAAAAGCAAAATGGCAGGTTATACTGTTTACCTTCTCATTCAGAGACCAAAAGTAAACAAGCAGATGGCCACTCTGAGTGTGCCTTATGGAGACTGTACTGTCTTATACTCATGAAACATAAAATTGTTGCTCCAGGTTACTTGACAAGTATAACAAAATGTGTTACTTAACATTCAGAAGAAAGGTATATAAAGGTGACTTTATGATTTATTGAATAGCTGAGTGTGTGCTTATGAAAAGGGTAGCTGCTAAAGTTTGTGTGTGTGTGTTAAAGCATTGAGATAAATTAGAAAGAATTCAGAAGTCAGAATCCCAAATCCTTGGAGCAGTATTTTATTAAGTCCCCTTTCTTAATTTATGGGTCTTAATAATCACAGTCTTAAAAATAAATAGTTATTCCTAATAACTATTAATATCTGCAATTGTACAATGAGTTTCAAGCTAATTAAGGAGAGCTTTACCAGATAATTAAATCTGAATGTCATTAGTCTAAAGATATAGCATTGCTTTTCCAGAAGACAATCACACAGATTCAAAACGGTGCATAGAGCTTATGGCATAGTACTAGATAAAGAATTAACAAAATAGCACCCTATAATGGGAGCCTATGGGAGGCAAACAATAATAAACTGTGGGTTTTTTAAAAAAATAATAATAATCTAAAATACAAAGAACACGAATCATTGATTGTAGATTCAAATATTATTTCTAACAAAATATAAAGGAAAATTAAAGTTTTGGAAAGCTGAAGCAGGTTAGAGGCTTCATTGCCCAGTCAGCCCAGAACAACAAGGTAAAGCACAAGAATTGTGTTGAAATAGGGCCACACTTTATTAAGTAACTGAGCATAAACAGTGAGGTGGCCAAGTTTGCCAATGACACAAAACTTTTCCGTGTGGTAAAAACCAGAGAAGATTGTGAAGAGCTCCAGAAGGATCTCTCCAAACTGGGGGAATGGGCTGAGAAATGGCAAATGCGTTTTAATGTAACTAAATGTAAAGTAATGCATATTGGGGCAAAAAATCCAAACTTCATCTATCAACTCATGGGCTCTGAGTTATCCGTGACGGATCAGGAAAGAGATCTTGGTGTGTTGGTGGACAGCTCCATGAAGGTGTCTCCCCAATGTGTGGCAGCGGTGAAGAAGGCCAATTCCATGCTAGGGATTATCAAAAAGGGGATTGAAAATAAAACAGCGAACATTATAATGCCTTTATACAAAACAATAGTAAGGCCCCACCTGGAGTATTGTGTACAATTCTGGTCACCGCATCTCAAGAAAGACATAGTGGAACTGGAAAAGGTGCAGAAGAGAGCGACTAAAATGATTACTGGCCTGGGGCACCTCCCTTATGAAGAAAGGCTAAAACATTTGGGCCTCTTTAGTCTGGAAAAAAGGCGCTTGAGGGGGGATATGATTGAGACATACAAAATAATGCAGGGTATGAGTAAAGTGGATAGAGGGAAGCTCTTCTCTCTCTCCCACAATGCCAGAACTAGGGGACATACACTCAAATTGAGGGCTGGGAGAGTAAGAACTGACAAAAGAAAAGATTTTTTCACCCAGCGCGTTGTAAGTCTATGGAACTCCCTGCCACAGGATGTGGTGATGGCATCTGGCCTGGATGCCTTCAAAAGGGGATTGGACAGATTCCTGGAGGAAAAGTCCATCACAGGTTACAAACCATGAGGGAGATGTGCAATCTCCAGGCTTTAAACCAGGGTACTTCAAGGGCCAGATGCAGGGGAGTGGTATCAGGAGACAGATATCTAGTCTCATGCGCTCCCAAATGCATCTGGTGGAGCCGCTGTGAGATACAGGAAGCTGGACTAGATGGGCCTTTGGCCTGATCCAGCATGGCTCTTCTTATGTACTTATGTTATGTTCTTATAAACATTCTTGTTGAAAAGGGAGCTGATAATAGTGCAGAATCATGATATGATTCTGGGGCCAGCCTTCTCCCAGACCCAGATCTCTGGGTAAGTTATGATAATGTCAGAGGTATACCCAGAGGCACAGGCCACCTGACTCTCCAGACTTGTGTGACCCCAATTTGTTCACCATTGAAAGTCACCTAAAACTCATGACTTCCATACCACCCGCCGGAGTGACCCGTCACAGACCAATCACGTCAAAAATAAGAATGGAATGGGTGAAAGTGGACTTGAACCTTTCATTGCCAATCATAGCCTCAGGCCAAAAAATTTCTATCTAGACCCAAAGTGGCCAGCTAATTTTATTTGTATGGAAGAGGTTAGGAGCGAGTGATGCCACACTGAATAAAGAAGAGGCCATGGTAGGGGCAAGCAGACTCTAAAGGCCCTCCCTGTCCAACAGATTAGTTCTTTTCATGTGGACTTCCTTCAGGCGAAAGGAAAAGGACTCCTTCCACAACAGTGCATGGCTGCAGAAGGAACCTTTCATCCAGGGAAACCTGTATCATAATAATAATAATAATAATAATAATAATAATAATAATAATAATAATAATAATAATAATAATAATAATAATAATAATAATAATAATAATAATAATAATAATAATAATAATAAACTGGCAAAGACATCTCTGCACCATCAGTAGCCATGCTGGATAAATGAGATCTTTCCACATCTTCTCTTTTCAGTACATCTTAAAGCAAGAGATTTGTCATCAAATTAATCTGTAGATTTATGACCCAAAATTCAATTGCTACTCCCCTCTAGAGCAGACTCACTGAAGCAACTGATGAAAGGTGAATCAAAGACATATGTAAATTCCATTGATTGAACAGGTGGGATGACTTGGGAACTGATAATTGACTATTGTATAGTAAATATCAGCCAATGGATCCAAACTCGTCAGCCAGAGATGTAATGTATGGGTGCACCAAACATGATTCAGTAGTGACAGAATGGTGTAGAGGAAGTGAAAAGAGCAAATAATGGGAAACACAGGCAATTATTTTTTAAAAGTGCTGGGATCCTCCACCCTAACCCTAACTCACTCCACACCACACAGAAAGCTTTCTGTCTCTGAGAAAAACAATGGCCCTCCAGTATTGTTTTGGCCACTCTACATTTTCTTTTGACAAGCTGGAGGCAGGGTGGGCAGCCAAAACCACACTATTGCCTTTTAGATAACAGAATTCTGATTCTGTGTTGGAAATCTCAAAAATGGGATGAAGTGAAATGAAATTAAAATAATGTGTTTAATTTATAACAGCATACAGTTTCAGAAGGCAAAAATCTGCCTTTATTGCTTTCTCCTGTATTCATACTTTTTTTTCCGTTCCAGGAAGAAGGAAGGAAAGAAGGAAAATGAATTTTTAGCTTCTAAATCACCCAAGGTCATTCAGTCTGTTTAGAAAAAAAAAGAAAGAAAGAAAGAAAAGAAAAGAAAGAAAGAAAGAAAGAAAAGGAAAAAAAGAGAAGAAAAAAAGGTTGTCAATTCAACACCAACATGGATGTATTCATGGGGATCCTAAGCCAGGCCTTGCAAGAGTTTTTTTTAAAAAAAAACATTGAAAGCCCTGGGCCTGAATTGGTAACTTTTATCAAAATGGTTTCTCTCACATTTCCTTCCTTCTTGCTCACGTTCGTTCTATCGTCAAATATGAAGATTATTTGTACAAATCTGTACAAGCATGAACTAAATATTTACCATTTCTAAGGAGACATTTATTATTTTATGCTGCACAATATGGGGACTACTGGCATCAGTGCTTGGAAATGGGGGTAGCATGAGTGACCATTACCTCTGGAACAATCCTGCCTCTTTTCAAAAGGGATATATGAGTTTGGCCTGATACAGTGAGCTCAATGTGGCATGCACGACTTGTCTCACGTCCTGCTTCTCCTTACAACATACTTATTAGGTAAGTCAGGGTGTGAGAGAGTAACTAACTTGTGAATTTGGTGGTTCATTGTGGACTACTAAACTAGTCCCAGTCCAGAAATTTAGCCACAGTGACACCCAGTCTCTCACAGCTCTCTTTAGTACAAATAGAAAACTTTTGAAGCCCCGCCCCAAAAAGGCACACTCAAGAAGCTCCCCCACCCCCAAGTTCTGAAAAATATCAGGATAGGGGGAAAATTTCTCTCAAATTACCTCATAATTCCATGAGTGTGCTATATTATGAGATGAACATTGTGACACGATTGAGGTAGCAGGAGTTTTGCAAACATTAGGGTCCCAGCAAGTACTCAAACTCACAGACTGCACAAAAGCCTAAAACATCTTTAATAGAAGTGTTGGTATATAGAGGAAAATATATTGCTGAGTCTTGCTTCATTGCAAGGTTACCTCAGACAGTTAGGATATAAAAACACCACAGGTTAGTATGGGAAATAATTTTTCAGATCTCCCTCACCCATCTTGTCCCATTCAGAGCACCACAATGAAACTACCACTACTTTTTAATCAAAATTTTATTCTCCTGGATACAACAGGAAATAATATAACATTATCAGCACATTCACTGTGGGTGTGAGGGAAAGGAAACTGTATATTAAACTGACATTGCTCCCATTCATTACTCAGAGGATTTCATTTCAGAAATGCCTGACCCTGTACCAATGAGTAATAGTGAGATTGTCCACCGCTGCCACAGCCCATTACTAAGCATTTGCTGAAGAATCTTGAATAATATTCATTCCTATTAGTTGCAAAGGTGACAGTAATAATGCCTCCCCCATCACATGGGCAGTGTGGATAGGGGAGGTTTTTGTTTGGTTTGTGCTTTTCAGTTTGAAAATTTATTCATAAACTGTATGCAAGGAACTTGAGACAGTTGGAAAAAATCAATGAGGAGATACCAGAAAAATATGGCAAACTGGTGTTGAGAATATAGTAATCTTAGGTGAAAACAAAACTGTCAAAGTTAAATACTAGAGATGGGCACGACTCAAAAAATGGTGTTTTGTTTGTCGTTTGTCGTTTAGGGGGTCCGTTTCGGTTCGTTTTCATTTTTCGTGAATTTTTTGCAAAAAAATTTCATTTTTGTTTCATTACGTAATGAAATAAAAAATGAAAATGAAAATGAAAAATTGCTGTTTCGTTAGCATTCATTACAGTTCAATGTATTTGCTGCAACAAAAATGAAACACACGACAAAATTTCTGTTGTTTCGGTTTGTTTCATTTCATTTTGGAGACAAAATTCATTTTTCGTTTTGTTACGTAACGAAATGAAAAAATGAAAACAAAAACAAAAAATTGCTCGTTTCGTGCCCATCTCTATTAAATACTTGTTCAAGAGAAAATGGAGTCTGATATCTCAGCTATACGATTGGGAGGATACTGTAGGACAAAAAGAAAGAAGCATAGGACAAAGTGTAATCAACCCTCATAATGTATGCATTCAAGACAGAAGTAACATCACAGAGAAAATAGGAATGAAAAGTTGGTCAAAATCTTCAAGATATTGGTTGACCATGGAAGCAGGTCTCGCCCTTTGAAATGCTGGTAGGCACCACTGGGAGTTGTAGTGTATAGATTTTGTTGATGAAAGTTGCTGGTTATATATGGATTGCTCATGACTTCCCCTAGCTCAGCAAAACAAATCCTTTGGCTTTTTTGTTGTTAAGATTCTTACATTGCAAACACATCTGCCCATCAACATCATGTCAAACTGCAAACAGACACTAGCTCATAGATATTCCACAAGTTATGGACCAAAATAAGCATGTGGAATTGTTGCCTGTATTTGGACTTCTCACACGCCTCTCCTTGCACTAAGGATAGGATACTGGCATAGTATTGGGGGCCTGCTATACTGGTGACATTGAGACTAATATATTTTGAGTCATGCCCTGTAGTGGTAGTCCTAGCTGTACAACATGTTTCTTTAAACTACTTTGATCCTACAGCTGTCATGTTTGTGCAGTATCACTTTGTGCAGTATCTCTAAAGTGGATTGGCTTTGCAAAAGGAGTTATACCATCACATAAGCAAAATTACTGCCATGTAGGCAAATGGGAATGGAGACATGCAATTAAAACCAAGTCCCATAAACAGGAAAAAATACTCAGCCATTTGCCTAGTCTTTAAAAAAGAAGATGAAGCAAATTCCACAGTAAGAGAGGGGGAAAACCACTGAAACAGGGATATATAGTTTAAGCAGTTGCACTCCTGTGCAATTTTTTTGGACCATTTGCATGCAAAAGTAATAGTGTATTAGCATAATGGTACTGCAAACTGTGGAAGTGGCTGCAGAAATGTCAAACTCTCACACCATGCATTTCTATATTCAGGCATCACAAAGTTTTGGGAAAGGGAATGGGAGGTTTGTTCACAGACTACCGTATATACTCGAGTATAAGTCGACCTGAGTATAAGCCGGGGCCCCTAATTTAAACCCCCCAAACTGGGAAAATTTATTGACTCAAGTATAAGCCTAGGGTGCGAAATGCAACAGGGCCTGGCAACTCCTCCTTTGTGAGCTGGGGGAGTGTGTGATGTTTAAAATGACATTTAGCCACAGAGGCAAGTGCTTGAGTTGGTGGCTAAAAGTCATTTTAAACATTGTTTTAAAATGACCTTTTAAAAAGTCATTTTAAACATGGGGGGTCAAGAGAAGTGGCACACAATATTTAAAATTACTTTTAGCCACTGACCCAAACTTGCCTTAGTGGCTAAAAGTATTGACCCACATATAAGCCAAGGACCCCCTTTTTCAGCCCAAAATTAGGGCTGAAAAACTAGGCTTATACTCGAGTATATACAGTAATTCTAATCTAGGAATAATCTTAGATAAAGATTGTGTAAACATTTTAAAAGGGAGTAATGTGAAGACTTTCTTTTGGCATTATCTTCCCAAAATATTTTTCCCCAACAGGAGTAGGTTTATTGTTTACTAATAACCAACAGCTCTTCAAAATTGCTCTCAGCTTGAGAGAATCATGAGCCTCAAAAGTCCAGGAGCTCTTTCCTTTTTAGACTCCATTCACCATATCAGGACCTGTCATCCAGTAACAATTCCAGTTTCTGTCAGGTGTTAAGTGTGGCAAAGACCGAAAAAAGGACCACCTTTAGATGTTGGGGGAGACAGGTGGGTGCTCTCTTCCAGCAGCCATTTCTATCAGTCTGAGGACAAAGGAGAGAAGGAAAGCAGGTCCTCATCAAAGTTCCTGGGAAGCTAGCTCCATCAAGCTTCACTTCACCCCACCGGTGAACTAGAAGACTTACCTACCAGGCTAAGGAACCTCAGAATCTTAAGAACTTTGCTTCCCAGCTTTCTTGTCTTCTGTTTCCCTCCCTATTTATTTTATTTTACTTTTTTAAAAATAGTCAAAGTCTGAAGAAAAGGACTACTGTGCCTCATGTTGCTAAATAAAGCACTTTAGAAAATAAATCACAAATGATAAATGATAATCAAATGGATTATCACCTTTTGACATATTTTATATCCTTCTGTGTATTTCCTTAGACAGCAGTCTTTTATATCAATGGTTCTCAAACTTGGTGTCCCCAGATATTCTTCAATTGCCATTCCCAGAAGCCCTTCACAGCTACTGGTGAAGATTTCTTGTAGTTTTGGTCCAAGAACATCTGGGGCATCTAAGGTTGGGAGCCACTGTTATAACTTTGCTTCTATGCAATGGTGCTCATTTACATGATTGCATTTTTGATGACAACTGAGCTGGTGTTTGTGAAAGCTGGAAGACTCAAGGATGTACCCATAATTATAATTATATGGTGCCAAGAACATATGGCACAATTTGCTAAAGCATGCTTCCATTTCTTTAAAAAAATCATTTATTTTGCTACTTGGAAATAGTAACAATGTCATTGCCATGGTCTCCTAAATTTAACATTAATATGGTTTTCAAGTTCTCCAGAAAAACTATCCATCTGTTCCTATGCCTTTTGCAGCTGCTTCATCTGCATAAAAAACAAACTTCTTTATGATACTGAGTATGTGCTTATGTCCTAAGATCAGGTTGCTAATGCCATGAGGGCAGGTATTTTGCTGCGGAGCTGGTCCAATACATTTTGCTGTCTCAGGCATTGAACAAGATGGTACCTAAAGCCAGTATGTTGGCTTGAATGACACAGCACAGGCTGTATGGCACATAACGTTCTCCTTGCTGCTGCTTCTAAATATCTGCTGTCTGAGGTATTTGTGTCATTCTGGCTGATCACAGAATCCAGCCTTGCTTACTGTTTCTGCTGTTCCCCCCCCCCCAAATAGTACTTCAAGGCCACAGTATGTAAAACATTTTACAACACCTGAAACAATAGTCTGACGTGACCTGAGTTGGAGCCTAGAGAAGAAAGTAACTTATCCTTGAGAGCAGTATTTTGCAAACAAAATTCAATGCTTTGGCTAAAATTAATGTTTAGATGAAATAGTTTGAATGGCAATGACATACTTATTTATGTTTGTATCTAGGGATAGTAAACATAGAATTCAAACACAATTCAAGAAAGACCTTGATGGAAAAGAGAAGAAAAGAAGATGTTCTTATTGACTAATATCAGAGAACAATGACAATCACAAATCGCTTTAGAACAAAACATTATATATGAAATATGTAATCCTGATAATGCAGGGAAATGAAATCTGCAATGCAGATGCAATTCCCACTTTCTCCACATTTTATAGCATCCAAAGCCCACTTAAGCCTCCTGTCCTGGATCAAACAGGTGTAGAAAGATATAGTATAGGGATGGGCACCTTATGAAAAATGACATGCTGTTTCGTTGTTTTGTAAGCTTACAAAATGAAATGAAGCAACAAACCGCGTGTCCTCGAAAAATGAAACAAAACACAATTTTTTGTTTCAGAAATGAAATGATTTGTCTTAGTGGCAAGAGGCCTCTTGATCCAGCTGTCTTGAGAACAAGTTTATTTTAAACTGATTGATTTGTTTTCCTTCCCACCGCACCTCAGCTGTTGAGCTTATTTCTCCGACTTCTGATCTATGTTGCAGCTAGAGTTCTGATGCCTGTCTCTGCTGTTTTTGTGTCTGCAAGCTGATTTAAACTGTTGTTTGTTTTCCTAATTAAGTAGCTTGGATCCTGTGCAGTTCATTGTAGCTAAGCTTATTGAGGTTAGCAAGCGATAATGGTTCTTACTTTACAATGATAAGATTTCTTTTCTGATTTTCACATACCAGTCTTCTAAAGCAGAGGAACAGGTGAATTTGGCTTTTTTTTCTTGTTCAGAATCTTAAAATTAGGCAGGAGGTTTATGAATGTTTTCCTTCCTTTCTTTCCCGGGCCACCAATCAGCTGTTGAGCTTATCTTTCCAATCATTAGGTTTTCTGCTTATTTACAGAGGGTTCTTTGTTTGAAAGTCAATTGATTGGAAGGCTTAAATAGGGTCTTTGATTTATAGCAGTGGGCTCCCTGTTAAATGATAAAAAAGGAAAGCTCCCCATTATTTACAGTATAGCCTTACAAAGTGTTTCATTTCATTTAGTTTCGTGATGAAAATTCTTTTTTAAAAATCAATTATTAAGCAAATGAAACAAAATGAAGACTGAAATGAAACAAAATGATACAAAACAAAATAAAACACTATATTTCTGTTTCAGGCCCATCTCTAATACAGTGTAAAACCGCAAGGCCAGTTGAGTGCCCTTCATCATCTCAGGTTGGGTGAACCGGTGGATATAGTCTATCTGGATTTTCAAAAGGCTTTTGACACAGTCCCTCACCAAAGCCTGCTGAGAAAATTGCACAGTCAGGGGATAAGAGGGCAGGTCCTCTTATGGATTGAGAACTGGTTGAGATCCCGGAAACAAAGAGTAGGTGTCAATGGGAAATTTTCACAATGGAGAGAGGTGAAAAGTGGTGTGCCCCAGGGCTCTGTCCTGGGACCGGTGCTTTTCAATCTGTTCATAAATGACCTGGAGACAGGGATAAACAGTGAGGTGGCCAAGTTTGCCGATGACACAAAACTTTTCCGTGTGGTAAAAACCAGAGAAGATTGTGAAGAGCTCCAGAAGGATCTCTCCAAACTGGGGGAATGGGCTGAGAAATGGCAAATGCGTTTTAATGTAACTAAATGTAAAGTAATGCATATTGGGGCAAAAAATCCAAACTTCATCTATCAACTCATGGGCTCTGAGTTATCCGTGACGGATCAGGAAAGAGATCTTGGTGTGTTGGTGGACAGCTCCATGAAGGTGTCTCCCCAATGTGTGGCAGCGGTGAAGAAGGCCAATTCCATGCTAGGGATTATCAAAAAGGGGATTGAAAATAAAACAGTGAACATTATAATGCCTTTATACAAAACAATATTAAGGCCCCACCTGGAGTATTGTGCACAATTCTGGTCACCGCATCTCAAGAAAGACATAGTGGAACTGGAAAAGGTGCAGAAGAGAGTGACTAAAATGATTACTGGCCTGGGGCACCTCCCTTATGAAGAAAGGCTAAAACATTTGGGCCTCTTTAGTCTGGAAAAAAGGCGCTTGAGGGGGGATATGATTGAGACATACAAAATAATGCAGGGTATGAGTAAAGTGGATAGAGGGAAGCTCTTCTCTCTCTCCCACAATGCCAGAACTAGGGGACATACACTCAAATTGAGGGCTGGGAGAGTAAGAACTGACAAAAGAAAAGATTTTTTCACCCAGCGCGTTGTAAGTTTATGGAACTCCCTGCCACAGGATGTGGTGATGGCATCTGGCCTGGATGCCTTCAAAAAGGGATTGGACAGATTCCTGGAGGAAAAGTCCATCACAGGTTGCTTATTTATTTATTTATTTATTTATTTATTTATTTATTTATTTATTTATTTATTTATTGCATTTATACCCCGCTTATCTACAATGTGTACCCTAAGCGGCTTACAAGGCTGCGATAGCCACACAAATTACAATGGTGCACAGACAGGACAAGTGATAGTAACACTAAACAAAAGTTAAAACCTTATGGCACCTCAATTCCTTATGGCACCTTATGGTTACAAACCATGATGGAGATGTGTAATCTCCAGGCTTTAAGCCAGGGTACTTCAAGGGCCAGATGCAGGGGAGTAGTATCAAGAGAAAGATATCTAGTCTCATGCGCTCCCAAACGCATCTGGTGGAGCCACTGTGAGATACAGGAAGCTGGACTAGATGGGCCTTGGCCTGATCCAGCATGGCTCTTCTTATGTTCTTATGTTCTTATGTTCTTATGTTGCCTATTCCCTATGCCACACTGAAAACATACTGTAATGTTCTCAAAACTGCTAGAGCGAAACCAGTATAAATGCTTATTTATATTTGGACTAAGGATCAGTCATATTGTGAGAAGATGGGAGAGCGAGAGAAAGCCCCCCCCCCCAAAAAAAAGAGCACTTGCAAGAAACTGAATGGCTCCACTTTCAGCATTACAGGGAAAGTGGTGAAAAGAGCAAAGGCCAAAATAATGCAGCAGGAAAAGCCAATTTCTTTTGTCAAGGTGCATTCCCGTTTTCATCTGTTTGTATTATTTGGCCACTCCAAAAGACCGCAGCCCAGCTGTACAGAAAACAGGAAAAAAGTAATAGCAATTTGTTCTTTGTATCTCTGTGTGAATCAATACACCTTTATTACGCTTGACAAAGAAGGAGAATTAAAGCTCTTTGCTAAGTCCAGAATATCTAGGATCTAAAGGGCCATGAAAAGTTCAGAATGTCTGAGGATTTTAATCTTGGCAAAATCCAATATGAACTAAACTAATGACTGTTACCTTTCAGTGTAAGAGACCGAATGTGGTTACCTGCTTTTTTGCAGCTTTTCTCACTGCCCCTTGTAGAAGGCAGAAACAAGGACCTCCCTATGCTCCGAGTAGCTGCACCTATGAAATTTGGCAGGCAGGCAGAAACAGGGGCAAAGATGAATGTTTTCAAAAGAGTTGATCAAAAGTGACCATTTGCTTCATACTGAATAACCTAAACCCTTAAAGATTTCAGATATTTGAATGTGGGAATGAGTGAAACCATCAGACTTTCCCCTCTGCATCTGTCCTCCCTTACCTTGCTGTGCCCTAGATAATCTACCACTAGATCTAAATTTATTTTTGCCCTTTCTTTCATTAAAAAAATGAGAAAGCTTTTATTATTTTGCATAACACTTGCTTCCTACAGTGCACTGCAGAATCCAACCTTCAAATCTCTTCCAACACAACTGTGGGAGGTAGGCCCTTCCTAGTTTAGCTTCACTTATCTTCAAATTCATCTTTATCTATCCCATATATTTATGCCGTCAAATCAAGACCTACTTATAATAACCTTAGTACAGTGGTACCCAACCTGGGGGTTGGGACCCCTTTGGGGGTCAAACAACCATTTCACAGGTGTTGCCATAAGCCAATGAAGAAAAAGGCACAAGGCTTGGGTCTGGAGCAGGAGGGGGAGGAAGGGGGGAAAGACTGAGTTACAGATTGATAGGTTAGAGGGGATGTCAATGGCACCAGAGACAGCGATTGGCTGAGGGTGCCTGTAGAGGGAAGTTCTCTATGGCACCTGTGACAGTGGCCTGCCAAAGGAGGCTTGTGGCCTCTTCCAAGCAGGGCAAGGGGTCACCACAGCATAAGGAACTGTATTAAATGGTCTCGGCATTAGGAAGGTTGGGAACCACTGCCCTGGTAGGACTTTCAAGGTATGTGAGATAATTAAGGAGTGGTTTTACTTGTTCTGATTTCCAGTGGGTTTCCATGGGTGACTGAGGATTCAAACCCAGGTCTCCTGAGTAGAGATGGGCACGACCAGAAAAAATGACATTTCAATTTTTCGTTTGTCAGAGCGGGTCCATTTTGTTCCGTTTCCGTTTGTTGTGAATTTTTTCAAAAATTTGTCATTTCGACGTTTCGTTTGACGTTTGTCGTTTCTACTGCGATTTGCCATGATGTGACTTCCCAGAGCATGGGGGCGTCCCGCAATGACCCAGAGCAGACGGAAAACACTTTAAACTGGGTGATGAATAAGATATTTAATAAATATATCATAGCAGACTGCATCCTATGCAATAAAGCAAACAAAGTGGGCAGAATGCAATATTTTTTTTCCTCTTGGTCAACGCTGACTGAACCAGCGGCCACCCTACTTGGTCTGGCTGCCTGTTATCCTTTTTTTTTTAATTGAAGCCTTTAATCCATCCAATTTCCCCTCCACCTCTCAGAGGCAGCAGGAGACACAGTAAGCAAAGCAAAGCAAAGCAAAGTGTTCTGCTTATATACCGCCCCATACCACTACAAGTAGTCTCTGGGCGGTTTACAATATTACGTTCCTCCCCCAAATCTGGATGAGGGTCTACTCTACTCCTCTCAATGTTCCTTCCCCATGACACTCCTTGTAAAGCTTTCAAGCAAATGCCACCCTGGTCAACTAGCGGTCAGAGATACAGATGCTTCCCCCCACACACAAACACACTCATCCGGATGAGTTCCCCTGAATCTCTCGGGGAATCACTGCCAGTTGGAGTGTCCCGAGGAGCCCGGTTTGCTCATGGAAGTGGCCTCGGTGTTGTCTCAGGCGGCCACGGGCGGACGCTTCCCTCCCGCAAAGCATGATCCAGAGGACATGTGGGCCCACCTTCTGCTGCTCTTGTCTGCTTACAGCAAAGCCACGAAGCCAGAACGGCGGGGAACAACGGGGAGGGATTCTTTCAGCCCCTACTTTGGAGGCCAGTTTTCACTAACCAGGAGACCACTTACACCAACCCAGTGGAGACACAGAGTCCACACATGCACGCGGCAAAGAAGCCACGAAACCAGAACGGCGGGGAACAACGGGGAGGGATTCAGCCCGTACTTTGGAGACCAGTTTTCACTACACAGGAGACCACTTCCACCAACCCAGTGGAGACACAGAGTCCACGCATTCACGTGGAAAAGAAGCCACGAAGCCAGAACGGCGGGAACAACGGGGAGGGATTCCTTCAGCCCCTACTTTGGAGGCCAGTTTTCACTACCCAGGAGACCACTTCCACCAACCCAGTGGAGACAGAGTCCACGCATGCACGCGGAAAAGCCACGAAGCCAGAACGGTGGGGAACAACGGGGAGGATTCCTTCAGCTCCTACTTTGGAGGCCAGTTTTCACTACCCAGGAGACCACTTCCACCAACCCAGTGGAGACAGAGTCCATGCATGCAGCAAAGAAGCCAGAATGGCGGGGAAAAACGGGGAGGGATTCCTTCAGCCCCTACTTTGGAGGCCAGTTTTCACTTCCCTGGAGACCACTTCCACCAACCCAGTGGAGACACAGTCCACACATGCATGCAGCAAAGAAGCCGCGAAGCCAGAACGGCAGGGAACAATGGGGAAGTATTGTTTCCGGCCTGGTACTTTTATCTCTCAGCGAAGGTTCCAGGGATGAGAAAGAGAAATAGAAAGATGAAGGATAATAGGGTACTATAGGATAGATAGGGTATTAGAGGATAGGGTATTTGTTGAAATAGAAATAGATATGGGAATAGATATACAAATAGAAAGATAAATAGAAATAGGGGACTAGAAAGAGAAATAGAAGGTTCCCGGAAGGAGACCACTTGCACCAACCGAGTGGAGACAAAGAGTCCACGCATGCGGCAAAGAAGCCACTAGAATAGACCTTCTCTCTCCTTGACCACAACCAGATTGCGTATCTCGAGGCCCATCTCCAGGGCAGTGACACTCCGCTGCCCTCCACCCCATCCGGTTTTCATGTCGTGTCACTGGCAGTGGCCTAACCCTAACCCTAACCCTATCACTAACCCTGTAATTTTTTTTCATTTGGGCCCTAATTGCAAGAAGGGCCAGCTGGGAAGAAAAGGACCCCCCCCCCCGGGACTGCCAGCTGAAAAGGGACCACTGCTTTTTCAAGAACTGATTGGCAAAGGCAGCCATTCAGACAGCAGGAAGGACGGGTGGTGGTGGGGTTGGACATACTGCCTTGAATAGTTGGGGTGCAGGCAGCTGAGCCCGATTCGTGACAGTCCACGCAGGAAAGCCACGAAGCCAGTGTTTTCGAGGGCATGAACCCAGAGTTTTGGAGGCCACAAAGCCAGAGTTTTGGAGGCCACAAAGCCAGAGTTTTGGAGGCCACAAAGCCAGAGTTTTGCCTGCCCAATGGAGACACTGCCCACCCAGGAAAGCCAAAAAGCCAGAGTTTGGGAGGCCACAAGGCCAGAGTTTGGGAGGCCACAAGGCTAGAGTTTGGGAGGCCACAAGGCCAGAGTTTTGCCTACCCAGTGGAGACACAGCCCAACCAGGAAAGCCACAAAGCCAGAGTTTGGGAGGCCACTAGGCCAGAGTTTGGGAGGCCACAAAGCCAGAGTTTTCCCTCCCCAGTGGAGACATAGCCCACCCAGGAAAGCCATGATGCCAGAGTTTGGGAGGCCACAAGGCAAGAGTTTGGTAGGCCACAAGGCCAGTGTTTGGAAGGCACGAAGCCAGAGTTAGGAGACCACAAGGCCAGAGTTTGGGAGGCCACTAGGCAAGAGTTTTGCCTACACAGTGGAGACACAGCCCACCCAGGAAAGCCACGAAGCCAGAGTGCAAATGTTAGGGAGGGATTGTTTCTTCCGCCTTTGAAAGCCAGAATACTAGTTGGAAGGAATCTCCTATCCTTCTGCAAAGGGATTTCCCAACATGGACTGTAACTATTGGGAGGGAACCCCCCCATATTGGAGGACAAAAAATAGTTGATGATGACTGTGCCTGTTAAAGTTGGTCTCTTCAAATGATGTTCCACCTAGAGGCGGGGGCAGCCGGGGTTGCTGCCTGGGGAAGTCGAGGAGAGTGGCCGACAGGGCGCATGTCGGCTTGGAGGCTAGACTTGAAGCATTGAACTGCTGATAGGCTGAAGGAGAAGCACCTGGAAGGCCTCCTCCAAGCCGGGAGTCCCAGGAGCCTGACAGGCAGGCAGGTAGGCAGAGGAGCGGGCAGGCAGGGAAGCAGGCAGTCTGGCTTACAGTTAGGAAGGCAGGCTTGCAGGGTACCCACCCAGGCTAGGGAAGGCACACAGTGAAAGTGCCAGAAGGGAGGATTGTTTCTGCCTTTGGAGGCAGAGTTTCTCCACCCCAGGAGACCGAGTTTCGTCAACCCAGGAGACAGAGTGTATGCAGGAGAACATGGCTATTTCTTTAAGGCTGTAAGGAGAGCTAGGCCCCTGCTAATCAGTCTTTGAGGTAGGTTGTTGTAAAGTGCATCCTGACCACTTAGTAAGCAGAGTGGCTCCAAAACCCCAGGGAAGGGAGGAACGCATTGGGGAAGGCAGGTATTGGGGTGTACTACACTCAGACCAGCCATGGCCAACGGGGAAATATTGGGCCAACACTGACCCTAGAAAAAGATATTCCTGGGCTACTACAATGACCAGGGAAGCCCTATAAAAACTGGACTAATTATGTAGCCCTTATTATATCCATGCATGCCGCAGAAGTACAGGCATTGAGGCAGACAAAGGTGGAAGGCAGGAAGGCAGGCGAAGCAAACAGGAAGAGCAGGCAGTCATATAGACACAGAGCAGACAGCCAGACATAACTGCGTTGTGCTGGTGGAATATTAGGATGGGAGGCATACAGGCATTGTTTAGATTGGGTTAGGTTTAGGGGGTTAGGAGAAGTTGCACAGCTGCAAACCCAACAGTCTTGTGCAGTTCAAAAATATAAACATTGAGTGGTCCTCCCTGGTTTGGAGCCAGGCAAGGGCTAGAAAAATTGGGCCTAAACAGACCCTTCCACATTGACTGGTCCTCCCTGGTTTGGAGCCAGGCAAGGGCTAGAAAAATTGGGCCTACAGATAGAGTATGATTCCCTTCAAATGACACATTGAGTGATCCTCCCTGGTTCGGAGCCATGCAAGGCCTATAAAAATGGGCAGTAATCAAAACCTTCAAATTGAGTGGGAATGCAGGAAGGCAGTCAGTCAGTCAGGCAGGCAGGCAGGCAGGCAAGCAGGCAGTTAGGCAGGTAGGCACAGGGCCAGGTAGGCTGGCTGGTATGCAAGCAGGAAGGCAGGCAGGGTGGCAGGAAGTTGGGCTTCCAGGGAGGAAGACAAGCTGGGAGGCAGGCATAATTGCAGGCAGGCAGGCATAAGTGTTGCTCTGGTAGTGCATGTTAGAGCAAGGGAGGCCTGTTTGGAAGGAACCGGTGGAAGAACGACTGTGGGCCTAGGTCTTGGAGTGTTGGGGTAATCCCAACGTGGAAAGGTTGAAGCGGATGAAAATTAATCTTTCCAAGGTCTCTGGGTCCAGACGAGAGCGGCGCGGCCTCAGGACATCTCCCATGTGGGAGAAGACACGCTCACTCTGGACACTGGTGGGTGGGATGGACAAGAGGTCCAACGCCAGAGTCGAAAGAGCGGGCCAGATGTCTGCCTTTCTGGCCCAGTAGTGGAGTAGGTCCAAGGTGAGGGGTTGGAGGGGCTCGGCCATGTACTCCCTCACCATGGTCAGAGTGGGGTCCGGTTCTTCTTCCTCCCTTGCCTCTACTGAGGAGGAGACTGCCATGGCTAGGGCAGAGGCCAGGTAGTTGGCTGCTGGTATGGAACCTGGTCTCTGGGTGTACGCTCCTGCAGTAGAGGAGGAAGAGAACCTTTGCGAGGATTCCTCTTCTGCATCACTCTGGCTTCCGTGCGCCCTCGTGAACGCCTGAGCCTGATTTGAGACAGCCCTGCAGACTTGACAGCATAGCTCTATCTTCCAGGACATTAGGTCAGCAGCGCTGCCTGCCAGGGAATCCTTGACGCGAGGGTCGCACAGGCATGCCATCTGGTACACCTTTTCCCTCCTCAGTGGGCTAAGGCGGGTATCCACACCGGTCAACAGCCTGTCTGCCAAGGCCCTGAACTTTGGGAGAAGATTGGCTTCTTCCTGGATACTGGCCTCTAGGCGTTGGTGAAGGGCATTTACCAGGGGGAGTACGTGGCCCAGGCTGGCGTTGTAGTTGCTGAGGATGTGGGTGGTCTCCTCAAAAGGCTGCAGGATACCCAACATCTGGGAGAGGTTGAGCCACTCGGTAGCACCAATGTCCAACACCCTTCCCTCTGGCAGGATGGGGGGGGGTTGACATGACGTATTCCACCACTTGCCTCTGCTCCACCAGGTGCTTGACCATTTCGTAGGTGGAGTTCCACCGGGTGGTCACGTCCTGGATCAGGACGTGCTCTGGTCGGCCTGTCTCCACCTGCCTCTCACGCATAAATCCTGGATGCTTTGACGTTGCGTGAGAAGTTCTCGACTATTTTCCTGCACTTGTCCAGCAAGGCCTAGGTCTCTAGGGTCCCCTCATCCCAGGAGTCCTTTGGTGCTCCCAGCCCAATGGCATCACCCACCACTAGGTACAGTTTGTGTGCTGCGCACACTATGTCATGTAGCCCTGCCCTATCAACCACGTTGATCATGTTACGGCCTGCGTCAGTAACCATGAATCCGCGATTGACCTCCCCCTTGGGTGCCCACTCTCGCAGTGCTGTCTTGAGGACCTCAGCAATGTGGATGCCTTTTGCACTATCCTCCATGCATTGCGCCTGGAGAAGCACCACCCAGTACCCTCTTGGAGTGCTCCCTTTTGGCTCCCTCTGCAGCTGTTCTTGGGATGCCCTGGTGTCAAGGACCTCCTTGGGTTGCCACCAATGAGTTGTCAGAGAAAGGTATCCTTGGTGCCTACCAGTCCAGAGGTCAGAAATGAAGTGGATCTTGCTTCCTCTGGCCACCTGCAGCAGGGCCTGGACCATGTCCCTGACGGACTCAAAAAAGGGAGGGAATCACCCGCCTGCTGAAGGTACGACGGGATGGAGGCTCATACCATGGAGGCACGTGCTTCATCAGGTGCCTGAAGCCTGATGACTCCACAAAGGAGAGGGGCAACCCCTTCATGGCCACCATTTCACCAACCACGTGAGTGGTGGTCTCCTGTGTCTTGGCCCTATTTCGTTGGCTGACAAATCTCCCACACAGCGGCACCACTTCCTGCAGAGTGGCCTGCCTCTTCCCACTCTCAGCGGAGCTGTATCTGGAGTCTGTCCCCATGCCTGCTTCCCCTCTCTTCCTCCCTGAGGAACCAGGGCCTGACAGGAGCCAGGCAGAGTCCCAGGGTGCCTTCACATGAGGTGGCTACGCAAGGCACTTGAGGAGAGGTGTATGGGGTCATTCCCCCTGCGCACGACCATCCCGCATTTCTTGCACACCGCAAGCCCGAGTCTTCCGGGCTGTTATCAAAATGCTCCCAGAGAGAGCCGCGAGGCTTTTGGAAAGTACTGCCCCCTCTGTTACTGCCTGCCGCTCCTGTGCTAGTGGTGGTGTGGATTGTACCCTGCTGGGACAATTGACTGCTGATGTCACTGGTGGTACTCTGGGTGGAAAGAGGCGCTGCTCCTTCCATTACTGCCTGAAGCCTACCAGGACCCTGCCTGTCATGGAACCCGAATGTGAAGGGTTAAATGCTGGAGAGCAGCAGGAGGAGCCTTGTAGTTCAACTCAGCAGGCAGCTGAGTCTGAGGACGCAGCTGAGGGCACATCTCCTCCTCCTATAAGGGCTAGGAGCAGGATCCTGCAAAGGAGAACTAACAGGAGAGCTAGGGAAAGGATCTTTAATGATAGGCGTAGAATTAGATCTGCAAGCCCTGAGTTCTAGCAGGAGCCTTGCCAGAGATATGAGATATTTAGGATAAAGCTAGCAAGTTTACCCTGAACCCTCTGTGGGAGCAACACATCACTTACCTTGCCACCACGTTCCTGTGTGTTATCCTGACTTTGTTTCCTGACCTTGGACCGGCTTTCTGACTACGGCGTTCTCTGTTTCCTGACCTTGGACCGGCTTCCTGACTACGACGTTTCTCTGTTTCCCTTGAACTTGGCATTTGGCTCTGTAAGTTATTCTGGATTGACTCGGACTGTACTTTGTACTTTATCTGGATTACAACTAAAGTTCCTGGCAAAGAACTGAACTTGGCTTGCTGTGTGTTCTGTGTGCGGGGCTTGACAAAGCCTGCCTTTCGTCTGTTCCTGCCAACAGGTCCTCAGAATCCGGGATATGTAGATACAAAGAGCCCGTTTCTGTTTCCATGTCCTGGTCTTCCTCCTGATAAACGGGGGGGGGGGGGGCTGTCCGTGTCAAAGCCTGGTGGCGTTTGGGCTCGCATGCAGTCATCCATGCTTCCCTCACTGACAGAAGATGGTACGGTCGTGCTGGTTGTGCAGCTGCTGCTTGGAGAGGGAGTGGCAGCAATTTCACTATCTGCACTACTACTTCCTGTGCCTTCCTTCAGAAATGTGCCCATATTTATTTTATTGGGGGTACCCATGCCCTTCCCTCTGGCTCTGCCACCTCTCCTCATTTTTTTTATTTCTCAAAAAGTATTAGAAATATGTTTTCTTTTTATATTTGTGTTAAGTATAAGTAACAAACTATTCTAATAAACTTATCCTTTTGACCCACAAGCTTACTCTCACACTGTGTTCTTTTGTACAAGCTTTCAATGTTGCCCTCCTGGCCCTTGGTATAAGTTTCTAATTTCTGAATTCAACTTGATGCACTGAAATGGAATGTGCCTACCTGTGTGTTCAAGTGCACACCCAGCACAACAAGTGTATGTATGTAAACAACAAACACTGACTGGAGTACTGAATCAATATAATATTGTAAGGCCAATATCAGCAGAAGCAGCGGCCTCCCAGAAGAGATATTTGGGTGTAAATAAAAACAATATAGTTTAGTTGCAGTCACTCAGGGAATAAACTGAAAATAATTTCCTGAATTCAACTTGATTCACTGAAGTGCAATGTGCCTGCTTGTGTGTTCAAGGGCACACCCAGCACAACAGGTGTATGTAGGTAAACAACAAACAAACAAAGGAGTAATGAATCAATAATATAATATCGTAAGGCTGATATCAAGCAGCGGCCTCCCAAAGGAGATATTTGGGTGTAAATAAGAACAATATAGTTTAGTTGCAGTCACTCAGGGAATAAAGTGAAAATAATTTTCTGAATTCAACTTGATGCACTGAAGTGCAATGTGCCTGCATGTGTGTTCAAGTGCACACCCAGCACAACAGGTGTATGTCGGTAAACAACAAACAAACAAAGGAGTAATGAATCAATAATATAATATTGTAAGGCTGATATCAAGCAGCGGCCTCCCAAAAGAGATATTTGGGTGTAAATAAGAACAATATACTTTAGTTGCAGTCACTCAGGGAATAATGTGAAAATAATTTTCTGAATTCAACTTGATGAACTGAAGTACAATGTGCCTGCCAGTGTGTTCAAGTGCACACCCAGCACAACAGGTGTATCTATGTAAGCAACAAACACTGGAGTAATGAATCAATAATATAATATTGTAAGGCTGATATCAAGCAGCGGCCTTCCAAAAGAGATATTTCGGTGTAAATAAGAACAATATAGTTTAGTTGCAGTCACTCAGGGAATAAACTGAAAATAATTTCCTGAATTCAACTTGATGCACTGAAGTGCAATGTGCCTGCTTGTGTGTTCAAGTGCACACCCAGCACAACAAATGTATCTATGTAAGCAACAAACACTGGAGTAATGAATCAATAGAATATTGTAAGGCTGATGTCAAGCAGCGGCCTCCCAAAAGAGATATTTAGCTGTAAATAAAAAAATAATATAGTTTAGTAGTTGGAGTCAGGTAAACTGAAAATAATTCTCTGAATTCTTCTGTCCCACTTAAATGGAATGTGTCTGTGTGTTGAAGGGCACACACACAGCTCAACAAGTTTAAAAACAAACAATTAAGTAAGTAATCAGTAAACTAAATAATATTGTGAAATATTCTCCACTTAGGAGGATAGAGGTTCATCTTCTGTTCTTGCCTTACACCCCAAATGTGTGTGTGCAAGCAAATTGAAATTGGGAAAAATAGAAAATAAATGGTATGGTAGTATATATATATTAAAATAAATCCACACCTCCCACTCCCAGTCGACCCTCCCCCTTTATCCAAGAAATATCCTCCTCTCCCCACAAACAACCAGAGAAGAGGAAAAATAGAAAACCCTAACTTCGCCAAAGCTGCAGGGAATCAAAGAAATTTTTCTAATAAAAAATCAATTCCCTCCCTGCCTGCCTAAAGCCTAAAGCCTCCAGGCCTCCCTCCTCGAATAATCTCCACAAAGCCCAGTCCTCCCTCAACCACATCCAAGAGCCAACTGCGACTTCTGAAAGGTGCCTCAGCTTTTTATGCCCTCTGGCACATCCAGAAGTGTCAGTCAAAACCTGGCCATGCCATTGGTGGAATTGTTCAAAAAAACTGCATGGTCCCATCCCATGCCCAGACCACATGGGCAGGTCTAAAATAAAATAAAATAAAATAAAATAAAATCAATGTGATGTTTTATTGCTATAAAAAACCCACTGCTGCTACTATTAAAAATCAGGCATTAAAAATAAATAAATTTCACATGTTTCTGTGGTCATTTGGTGTGCTTTTTGACCACGATTTACAAAGAAAAATTGTGGTCGCCATTTTGGATTTCCCCCCCAATGCATGGCATGGTGACAAGGATGATGCCCCCCCAGCCTGGTGCCAGCAGCCCAGGACAGGAGGTGATGGGGGGGAGGCCGTGGACCCCCCTCCAGAAACCATCCCTCTGGTAGGTGGCAATTGGCAAAGCCTCAGGCAGGCATATTTTCGCCTGCTTTTTCAGCCGGGAGGGTGTCGGGTTTTTTTTTACTTTTAAATACTTTTTTCTGAGCTTGCTTGGCATCGTGCAATCGCCGAGATGCCACAAACGGAAACGAGAAACCCGACCTAATTTTTCTTTTTTCGGTTCCAGTTCGAGTGGTAACGGCTTAATTACCATTACCGTTTCTGTTGTCTACAGAACCGAAAAAAACGGTAACGGAAACAAAAATTTCGCTGCTCCGTGCCCATGTCTATTAAAGAGTATTTTTACCAGTTTTTACTCACTCCTCCAGTGAGTTTCCGTAGCTGAACAACGATTTGAACCCTATTCTCCTGAATGCTAAACTATCACTCTCTTTACTAGACAACTCTGCGAATCTCCAAGGAAGACAAAAAAGAGTTAAAATTTATGAATGGGATGGCATTTGCAGTGTGGGAGTAAAAACTATGCATTCCAGTTATTGTGAAAGTTACACTTAATGTGGATTTTTAAAAATCTTTAGAGGCACATTTTTCACATTTTATGATAATATCTGAAGGGCAAGTAAATAACACAGCAGTTGCCAGGAATAGGTGGGGACAGAGAGATGAGATGAGATGTCGCTGCTCAATAGCAGAATTGTAGATGCCATTATTTAATGACAACCTTCTTCTTCATGGCACTTGCCCTACTATGTGCTGGATTACAGATTTTCTAGCCCTCCGCAAGCAATCCAGTGGTGGGATTTGTACACACTTGAAAAGTGTCGTTAGGGAAAATAAAACTCTACAAAGAGCAATTTTGAAGGAGCGAAAAACAAAATGTGACACTTAAGGGGAATAGGTCAAGTGAATGCCTTTGCCATTTTTCTGACCCTTCCATAGCTTCAGCCACCAACTCCAGTAATTAACAGGACAGAAATTTAACATGTCCAAACTTTTCCTCTTCCAATGTTAATGTAAACCAATACCATTTTGAGCTCTATATTATTAAACAAATTATGTTAAAACCTTTACTATTAAAGTTTGCACCAGAACTCTGTGTAATTTCTTCTCAGTTCTGCATTTCTTCGTCAATTTGTAACATGGCAAAATATTTCTTTCTTTCTTTCTTTCTTTCTTTCTTTCTTTCTTTCTTTCTTTCTTTCTTTCTTTCTTTCTTTCTTTCTTTCTTTCTTTTCCTTTCCTTTCCCTCTAGACCCATATTCCTCTGTGAAACCTAAGTCCTAACACTCTTACTTAGGATTTTGACATTAAAATAAGCCTTTGTATTTCCAGAAATACTATTTCCTCACTGATTGTAAAATAACCAAAGACAGGCTGTACGATCTGTATAACAAATTTCCATCCCAAGAAATTTAAGAATATGGGGCTCCCTTTTAACATGATGAAATGTGACAGTAAAGGCGTAACAATTTTAGAACAAAGGAAACTGTTAAGAAAAGGAAATATGGAAAACTATTTGGTAAATTGCAGTGTTCTTTTTTTAATCCATTGCTATTGTAGAAAACAGACTATGAAGCGATGCTTAGTCAACTATGCTCAATTTTCCAAGCATTTGCACTCATGAATCATTGTTTTATATTGCAAAATGAAATATAAATATGTCAAAGAAGGAAATGTGAGTTGGAACATGGTAATTTAAGCCACTGCACTGTCAGCTCTGTAGGCTTTATTTGTGTTCATTATTTTATAATCATGCAACAGAAACATTCATGTCAGATCTTTCTTTCTTTCTTTCTTTCTTTCTTTTTCTTTCTTTCTTTCTTTCTTTCTTTCTTTCTTTCTTTCTTTCTTTCTTTCTTTCTTTGGGGGAAAGGGAAGGGGGTATCTACTGTTAAATAAAATTGCAATCAGTAAATACATGGTGGTAAAAACATAAAAAATAATTACATAATGCACTGTGCTGTGCAACTCTGTTTTCAGCTATATATCAAGAAAGGTTAGATCTGTTATTTTCAACATGGTTAAAAATGAACAGGAGTCAACACAGTTTTACCTTATTTAGATGAATTCTTTCCTCAACTAAGAGGTTCAGTCATAAAAACTGTTCTATACCTTCACTTTAAAAGCCTGGCACTCAACAAAGTAGATGTTTCTCTCCCCAAATGTTCTTAGATGCATCGCTGATAACACGTTTGGAAACCTTCAAAACTGCAGTTCATCCTTCAACTATCATCCCTGTAGCATTCACCCTTTTACTGTGTATGTGACTGTACAGGACGATGAATAATGAGTTAACACTTATTCCTAATAATGGAGTGTGGAGGTGGAGGCATAGGGTTTAAGTAGCTTCACCTGAAGTAGCTAGAGTTAGATAGGGCTAAGGTAGGGCACTGAATAAGAGACAGGGCAGTTAGGGAACTGTCATGTTTGAGTGAGGAAATTAGATCAGTATTTGAGTGAACTGCTTTGAGAAATTTTAAGTAACTGAACACAAGTGATCTGAATTCAACATCTTATTGTGTTCAATAAACCTGCATTTTATTTTTCTACATTACAACTTGTCTGGAACTCAGTGATTGAAGCGGGGTACCTTCATTGGTGGCAGCGAAAACTGAGAGTGAATTGGTACAGGTTAGTGGTCTTTAAGGTGAATGGGGGGCCTGTGCTAGAGTGAGGTTAAGTAATTTACTACTCTATAGTGAGGGGAGGGTGGTAACCTGGCCACACTTGAAAGACTGGCCTCCACAATCCCCACCTCTCGGTAGTATCATTGGCTTTTTCTACTATGCATTTCTTTCAAAGTAAACCACCTGGCTGTAGCTTTGTATAGCCACCCTATTATACATCACTGCACATGCCTTCAAATCGACCTATGGGTCTGGAAGGTATAGGATAGAGCTAACCGCTGCAAGTGCAATCTTCCCCAAATAAATAAATAAAAGGAGCCATGTAGTTCTTATACAATACAAATGCAGGAGAAGGTGGTGTCTCAAATAATTGATTAGTAAGTTTAAGGGACATCATTTTCAGTTATGAATGAAAAAGGTCTGGAGGGAAAGAATATATCCTAAAAAAATACATTTTAATTTAACCTATAAATAGGAAAGGGTTAACACAACTAGTTTATAATAGGAAGTCATCAATACTTCTACTCAGAAATGGCCAGAGGTCAAACTGCTACTGGTTTCCAATGCATAATGGTCCTTGAAACTCAAAATGTTGGATAACAGCACCATATTAAATGGAAAGTCTATTTAAATCCACACAGACATCTCCATTCTATCAAAGACAGAAAGCAGATGGTGACTACAGGGCTGCTTATCAAATGTCTATCCCTTCAGGAAACTCATCATTTACAACCTTCACCAATAAGCAGACGAGGTGTCATGTTGACAGTGTGTCCAGCACTACTGTGAGTTCTCTTTCTCATCCCACTCTTATTACCAAAGACTGATGACAGCATAGAAGGTATTGGCTCATTTGATTATGATGGCAACCAAAATGGACCACAAGTGATCCTGATATCCCAGCTGTGTTTTCTGAGCTTCATGGACCCCAGTACTGTGCTTCCTCCAGTGGTAGTGATCTGGCTGGCGAACATTACAGAATAGCAGCAGAGCTAGCTCAGCTGTTAGGCAGAGTGAGATGATCACTTCCTTACATATTCCAGTTGAATTCTATACATCAAATTCATGATGAGAAAATATAGTTTGTTCATTTTTTTATTTTTCCCAAATTTACATTCTGTAATTTGACAGTTTAAAAAGAGGAGAGAAAAATGCAGGAAAAATTCAAAACTAACAGCGTCACCCATCCAGATCCAGATCCATCAGAACTGAAATGTCTGCATTTCTACTGAGGTGACCTGTTTCACTTTCATTTTTTTTGCATAAAAAGGTAAAGCCCTTTCCGGGTTTTTTCATAATCCCCCACCATCATGATGTGTCTGTAAGGGTCCAAGTTTCAGCACCATAAAGAAGTATGCTGAATATATAGGATCAAAGTATTTGAGTACGAAATCTGTTAGGTAAGTCAAGTTATCAAGACTTTCCTCATTTCCTGGAAGGAATTTCTAGCTTGTTCAATTCTACAATGGATTTTGCACGAAGGGTCCCAGTTATCCTTGACATAGCACCCCAATATTTATAAGATGATACTATCTCTATTATATCACTGGCAATCTTGAGAAGGTTCTGTGAACCATTTTGGTTTTTACTGATAACCATCCATTTTGTCTTCTTCACATTAAGTCACAATCTCATGGCATTGTTTTCTGCAGCAACAGAATCCAATAATCCTTGCAAATCTGCCAGACTAGTTGCAAGCAGGACAGTGTCTTGGAAAAGAGCATCTCAGAAAATTATTTCTGAATAGATATTAAAAAGTAGAGGTGAGAGAATATAACCTTGATGAACACCTTTCACAAATGACACCTCTTCTGATATCTGACCATCTATCCGGACACCAGCATGCTGATTCCAATAAAAATTCCCAATCAATCTGATATCACGATTGTCCAGGCCCAGTTCTTTAAGAATATTAATAAGTTTATCATGTTTGACTGAGTTAAGTGCTTTTTCATAAGCAATGAAGTAAACAAAAACATCAACATTGACATTGAGACATTGCTGCACTAGTATTTGAAGATTAAATAATGCCTCCTGAGTTCCAAATCCCTTCCTGAATCCAAATTCATGTTCCCCTCACCTTTTAAAATGTGTCTCATTCAAATTTTAGAGGCTTTTTTTCAGAAATCAAACTACCACAAAAATGAATAAAAACCCTCTTTCATGTATTTTGTTGTTGTTTCTCTTGTTTTGGTCTTTCAGGGAAATGTGAATGGCCTACTCAGTTTGTTAGTCCTGAATTATGGTCTCAATCACTTCCTCTGAGAGGCCTCTCAACATGTCATTGGTAGCTAGGTACGCCAGAAAATGGCTGTGGCTGCAGCTGATCCAAAGCATTACCCATTTCATTTCCACGCACCAATGGCAAATGAGTTATTCTCCTTGTAACAAGGGATATTCAAAGGGCTAGGAGACCATCTGGTGTTAGGTCATCTAGTTAGAATTCCCTCATTGTTGCACGGGAGATGTATTATCATCAATCCAATGAGGTGAATGACCATCACATTAACTTGTTCTCAAACTGTCTGTCAGGATTGCTGATTAAATCCTCCTTGCTGTGGCCGAAAGCCAAACCTAATTATTAACACTGATAATATATTTGCCCTTTGTTCCTGGAACATATGTTTTCCAGCTTGCTGTTAAGGGGAAAGGCATGGAAGACTACAAAGTGCATCAGCAGTTATTTTGAACTGAGATCAAAGTGTATTTTCTTTTTAACCTGAATAGTTCCTTTTCCTAGTGCAACGTGAATAAAATACATTTCTTCTCGCACTAGCATTTGGTTTCACTGAGGAAAATGTGCCTGTTGTAGTACCAGTAGCAGATGTTGCTTAATATCCAGTGCCTAGCCACTGATGATTAGGCTGCAACCTATTGCTATTACCAGTGTACTACTGCTACTCACAAACAAAATAAACTCTGGGCTCCATAGGATTTATAAAAGTGCTATCCTGTCATTCAACAATTGATTAAATGGCCAAAAATCTGTTACTTAGCAAATTATACTAGAATAGGGCAATTGAAACAATGTGGATTTACTATATCATTTCTGTAAATTCCACTGATTCCAACATACCTAATTGTGACTTTCCATGGTTGCTATCCCACGACCACTAAAAACCGCTTCAAACTTCTCAAAGATGCGGTTAATAAAATTGTGTCCCCATGGCCAGCAGACTTTAAAGCAAAAAAAAAAATGTGACCATGCCCACTTAAGCACAACCCAGTGAGTTTTACAAGTACCTGGTCTTAAAGGTTCTTGTACTTTCCCCACGGCCACCTCTCTCTTATGTGCTTCTCCCTCACTGGCACAGTGTCCCTTTCACCCCTCAGTACATGTACAACTGTGAGCGTATTGAGGCAGCAACTTTTAGGCTTCTATGAGTTTCACACTGCTGCCTCTTGCTTGACTTTCATGGGACAAGAGAGATTTTAAAACAAAGCTGAGAAAGAGGAGTCTATCCTGGAAATATCCTATCCGTCTCCTTGTCTTGGACCTGGTGGGCATAGGCAGAGTGGGCTCTTCTTTCTGAGCTTTGCTTTTAAATCTTTCGTGCAAGCCTATAAGCTGCTACCCCAGATGCTCACAATCTAACACGTGCTGAGGGACCCATGTGAAATGGGTGCTGAGCGAGTGAGGAAATGGCAGGTAAGACAGAGGGAGGGAAAATCTCATTGAAATCAACCAGGCAAATACAGGTGCCTTTAAAATGTGTGTGTGTGTGTGTGTGTGTGTGTGTGTGTGTGTGTGTGTGTGTGTGAGAGAGAGAGAGAGAGAGAGAGAGAGAGAGAGAGAGAGAGAGGAGCAATTGTGAAAAGTACATCCACATCCCTGGATGCTGCAATAATGTGTGGCTTGCAGATGTGGAAAGGAGCTGATACTGATACTGAAACTGAGAAAGAGCAGCCTACATTGCCTGCCTAAAATGTATAAAATGTCCCTCAATTTTTAGCCTAACAACTTAAGAAAAAAATAGTGTGTTATAACCAGGAAAATACAGTACACTCAACATGCAAAGAACTCATTTACTGCTTTAGCCTTCTAAAAGTCCACCCTTAAAGCAGTGTTTGTGTTTGCTTTTGTACTTAATGTCCATCTTTACTTCTGATGTTTAATAAGATTCCCAGGCAAAAGCAGTCAGAATAGGACATGGGAAAATTATAAACACACCCATTTCTTGTAGAGAAAAAAGGGCCTTTCTAAGAAGAAGAAGGTCTATGGATGTATGGTGCTGAGAGGCAACATGTAGGGTTACAGATTGCCCATTCTATTTTAGAATAAGCCTCCCCAGGAATGTATACAGTAGATGAACAAATCTTTCAGTTTCATTTTATGCCATATTCCGGAACCTTCAGTTGGTCCAAAACACAGCAGCCAGACTGCTAAATGAGGCTGAATACAGCACCACTCTTATAACAGCTCTACTTATTGCCAATCATTTTTTGGGTCAGAATTCAGTGTGATGGCTCTAACCTATAAAGCCCTAAATTTCCAAGGTTGATTTTTGAGCATTTCTGTCAATATGCAAGATTTAGCTGTTACTTTCTTTGCATAGGTTATTTAAAAAGTTGGAGGATTGTTTGGATTTGGATTTTTGTGTAATTTGCCTCCTGTGATACAGAAGAGGGGCAGGATCTGTTCTTGATCATCCCAGAGTGCAGGGTGCGCAACAATGGGCTCAAGTTAAGATAGCCCAGATTTTGGCTGAATATCAAAACACAAAAAACAAAAATCCTTTCCTAACTGTTAGAGAAGTACAGTAACCCCCTGCAATGGTACAGTTCATATACTGTAGTCCTGGTATATTGCAGGACCACAATATATGAAAGGCAAGCCCCCCCTGGGGTAAACTGCATGGGCCTGTGTGGGGCCTCCTGCACTTATCCCAGGACTGGCGCTGCCCTGAACAGGCCTCTGATGGGCTTTTGGGGCCTGTCGGAGTCACTAGAAGTGGTTTCTGGCAATCCGGAAGGCACATCCGCTTTTTCAGAAGGCACTTTTGGTTCACTGGAAACTACTTCTGGGGCTTCCGACAGGCCTACGAAGTCTGTTGGAGGCCCGTTCGGGGAAGCACCAGGAGAAGGTAAGTCTAGGAGGCCCCAAACAGGTTCCCCAGTCTCCACCCAACCCAGCATCCACATATCATGGATTTTCCATTATCATGGGTTGGGTTGGAACCCTAACCCCCGCGATAAGCATGGGGTCAAGAGGTGGTGAGTTCTCCAACAATGGAGGCATTTTGAGACAATTAGAACCAACAGAAGGAAGAGTTCTGGGCAAAGTATATTTTGCATGTTTTAAATATATTTGTCCTGTGGAAAGTTTCTTTCCTGTTTGTACTACGCATAAATTCACATGCACAGCAAGTAGAAGAGAGGAAAAAAGGATGATTGCAAAGACAGAGATAACCTATCCATGGCTCCAGATGTTGCCATAAATGTTGTTGCATCTTTCTGTTTTGCTTGTTTCATACAAATGAGTAAAATCCAAGCCTTGAAAGTGCACACAATCTCTCTGAGGCCATGACAAACATCACAGTTTTTTTTCAGGAAGGAGATTTTTTGCAATAATCACATTTACCAACAGAGGATGATACAAGTCAGTATTTACATCCAGGTAACACATTTGCAGCTGTCAGGGAAATGCTGGGACAATATATTATTTCGCCACATTCAAGACTCCCTCATAGCTTTTCAATTTCAGTTCTTCCTTACATATGAATTAAAAATTATTCTCTCATTAAGTAAATAATTTCATAACTATGCATTTATAAAAAACCAGTAATTTCCCTTACAACTACTGTATATATATTTTCAACAAAGATCATGAGGGGGTGAAGTCTGGCAAATTTTAATGATCTCCATACATTTCTTGTTTGTGTTTGTTCCTTATTAAGTCAAGTTCTACTGGAAACATAACATTTAGGAGGAAATACGAACAGCTAAATAACCTTTAAATACACAGTGCTTTGTTTAATACAATTAGTTTGTCACAGAAGATTTATTGAGCATTCTAGTCTGTGAAAAAGTTTTGTGTTGCTCAAAGAGTCAAAATGGCTTTAAATGAAATGCGCCAACAGAGAAATTTTCTTCTTAAAACACTGTGAAATATAATTATGACATTTTTATTGCACAGGAACTAAGAACACTATTACATTGTGTGATTTATACTTTTAACATAATTACCCACTAAATTGAATAGAAAGCATTAGTTAGTATAAGTAATGGGGGAAAGGGGATGAGCAAATCTTTATTTCAAATATTGTTCCTCAAAGTGTTTTCTATTTGAATATCCCCCCTTGAAATTTCTTCTGACTAGGGTATAGTTATGCCAAATTAACCTGTCACCTTTTCTATCTTACTTGTGTATGTAGGGGCTTAGTTTAAATTAGGTGGGTGTGATATACCAAATATAAAACCTAGAAATCATGGAATGAAATGAAAACAAAACACAGATACACATGGCATGATACTTTTTCAGAATGTCATTGTATGAATTGATGGAGCTGCAGTCATAATTTACCTGAGATATCTCAACACAAGTGGATGCTAAGAAGTTGTGTGTGTGTGCATGTGCATATCTGTGTTCATGTGCATGTGTACACACATAGAAACTTTTAAAATTTATGTCATTTGCCCAGAGTGACCCCACTGTCAGATGGGCAGTATATAAGTAGAGACGGGAACAAAACAATTTTTATTTATTTTGCTATTTGTTATTCATTTTGTTACATAATGAAACAAATAATGGACCACCCCTCAAAGAAAAACAAAACAAAACAAAACAAAAATTTTTGTTCCATTCCATTCCATTCCATTCCATTCCATTCTAGAGATGGGCACGACTCGGGAAAATGACGTTTTTCGAGTTGTCGTGTGTCGGAGGCAGTCCGTTTCAGCTCGTTTCCGTTTTTCGCGAAATTTCACAAAAATTAGTTGGTTCGTTTTTTCGTTTTTTCGTTGTCATTAGTACTGGTTTGGGGGGGGTAGCGGGCTCCTGGAGGGAGCTGCAGGAGTCAGCCAGAGCCACAAGTGACGGACTGGCAGACTCTTTGCACCCGCTGTGTCTCACGTACTTGCATGTAGTGCAATGCAAGTAAATCTGGCTTAGGGTTAAGACGGGTTAGCGCAAGGGCTAGGGTTAGGCTAGTTATGGGTGAGGTTAGGGTGAGTATTGGGGTGCACCTCTGGGTGCCTCTCTGACCCACTTAGAAGGACAGTGTACTGGCGTATGGGTTAGGCTTAGGGTTCGGGTTTGGGCTACGATTAGTGGGCTGTTTATGCCCGATTGGCACATCCCAGAAGTCTCTGTGGTCAACCTGGCCAAGTGGCCATGCGATTGGTGGAAAATTTGCATGGTCCACTCCCATGGGCGAGCCCATCATTGCGAATGTGCAGGTGTAATAAAATAAAATAAAATAAAATAAAATCAACGGAGACTTTTTTTTTGCAAGAAAAACCCACTGCTGCTACTGTAAAAATTCAAGCATTTAAAATAGCTAATTTTCGCATGTTTCTGTGGTGCTTTGGTGGAGTTTTGGGCAACGATTTCAAAAAAAATATTGTGGTCGCCATTTTGGATCCCCCGCACTGCATGGCAAATGGATGCGCCCTCCCAGCCTGGTACCAGCAGCGCAGCAGTAGCAATAGCCAAGGAGAGGGGGGCGGGGATCCCCCCCCCAAATAAAACACCCTTCTGGCCTGGTAGGTGCCATCAGACAGTTTTCGCCTACTTTTAGGGCCAGGAATCGGGGTTTTTTTTAACTTTTAAAAACTTTTTTTCTGTGCCGCTTGGCATTGCGCGATCGCCACGATGCAAGTAACGAGCACGACAAATCAGACCAAAATTGTTCGTTCGTCGGTTCGAGCTCGAATTCTGGCGGAGTAATTCCTGTTACCGTTTCCGTAGAGTAACGGAAACGAGTAACGGAAACGGAAACGGGAATACCGCTAAGTCGTGCCCATCTCTATTCCATTCCATTTTGTTTTTTGTTTTCACATAGGAATACATTGAAGCTATGCATTCCTATGGGAGAAAATGCCTGTGGTTTTCCTCCAACGCGCTGGGTGTGGGGAACTGGGGAATTTTAAAACCTTTTTTTTTCCTGCCCCAAGTGCCGATCAGCTGTAGTGCGGGCTTGGGGTGGCAAAACAAAACGTTTAAAAACCCCTCCCCCCACTACCTCTTTTTACTAATGGGCCTATCTGCCTATGATTTCTTTCTCTGTGGTTCTCTCTCTCTCTCTCTCTCTCTCTCTCTCTCTCTCTCTCTCTCTCTCTGTCTGTCTCTCTGTCTCTCTGTCTCTCTCTCTCTCTCTCTGTGTGTGTGTGTGACAGAGAGAGAAAGAGAGAGAGAGAGAGAGAGAGAGAGAGAGAGAGAGAGAGAGAGAGAGAACCACAGAGAAAGAAACACATGCAGAACTTGGTAAAGGAGAAAGAGACTAGTTTTATTCAGAGACATTTTGCTCAAAGCACAGGAAGATCCACATGTGTCAGGACCCTGCCTGCTGCAGAACCTGACCCTGAGGGGCTGATGGATGGAGAGCCAGCAGCTGAGCCTTCAGACCCTTCTTATTGGCCAGCAGTTCTAAATAACGGCCAGAAGCTTCACTTCCCAGGAGGGTTGCAGAAAGAATCCTGCATCAACTTAGAAGCAGGGATAAGATTTACGAAGCCCATAGGAACCTTCGGTCGAGTAGCCCTGAGTAAAAGCAGAATAGCTTCCCAGGTGTAAGAGTGGATCCCCTGTTCTACGATAAAGGTGATGACAGGAGGGAGAAGGATTTGTGGAAATCACCTCGGCCACACTCCTGTTGTGTTCCTGTCCTTGAAATCTGCTTGTCTGACTCCTCAACACTTGGACTGTTCCTTGACTACAACCTGCATTCTGCTCCTCGGCTTGGCGTCTGGTTCCCATGTGCATTCCTCTTGTGACCTCGGACTGGTAATAAGGACTCTGATTATCTCTCTGCCTCCTGGCTTTTGACAAAGGACTGAACTCTGTTTCCCTGGCTTCTGACCTTTGCCAATGTATGGGACTCCGGGACTCTGTTTGCATGTGCTTGGTGTGTGGGGCTTTGGAAGACTGGAAGGCACACTCCTTGTCTTGTTCTTCCTCTTGGAAGTGAAAAATCTTGTGGGAGTCCACAAATTTGACCTGCTAAGACTCCTGCCTTGAGAAGAATAAGAAATGCAGTGTGATTTCTTCTAATACCCCTCTTCTTCCTACATCTGTATCTAAGATTGCACATTTTGCTCATGAGATGTTAATGATGCTTCTGTCATTGGTGGGATATGAATGTCTTCAACATAACCATATCTCATCCTCTCTCCAAGGATGGAAAGGTTATTGTTTTTCGTCCTTCACCTTGGATAGGTACAATGGCCAGCAGCAAATAATTCACCCATGTCTCCTGCTCATTTCTATTGCCTCTGTCAGTCATCTGTTAGCTCTTTACTTATGACAAGAATTTGACATCCACCGCATAAATGACTGGTACCTAACTGTACGATTTTTAGAGAAAACATAATTATAATCATGATCCAAAATTATACTTCCAAATCAAAAGGAGGAGAAAGAATGCATTAGGTTATTTTAACCACATAAAAAGGTGTGAATTATGCTTGTAGGTGGGATACTTTAATAGCTGCAGGTGGTGAGATGAAATCTGATCTTTGAAAAACTCAATTTCATTACCCGTGATTTTCCTCTGTTCTCCTATCCTGACTAATTATATCCAGAGGTATCCAACTGCTCTTTCATGCCACTTCTGAGACATTTCTTTTATTGCTGCATGCTTCTGGATGTTTACAAGTTCAGGCTGCAAGCAAAATCGTAATCTCTCCATGCCACTTTTGTGAATATGCTGGGACCAACAGAAAGTAATGATCTGGTGCAGTTAAATGAATTATTTAAACTGTTAGGATAGCTCTGCATAAATATTTACATAAAAATGTGCTGGCAAGCAAATTGTCATAAGGCAAAGAATCACAAAGGTCGGATGAGTGAGCACTGACAGGAAAGCATGGGATGTGACCGAGGAAGAAAAGAAACAATAATTGGATTAAACATGTGCCAAAATAGAGATATGAGGTGATTTCCTGAGAATGTTGAATGAGGGTTTTGCTTGAGGCCCAAACTAATCTAGACAATGAAAGTCAGCAATGCTAATGAATTGCCTTTGAGAATGCAGTAGGGTATTTAGGCAACTGAGCAAGTCAAAGAAATTCATGTTCTTTATTGTTTTCTCTCCCCCCCCCCCGAAAAAAAATAAGTATTACAGAAAGTGACAAGGGGAACTGGTGTAGGAGTCGGTAATGAAAGAGAATAGATGATAATGATTTGTAATATGGGGGGTAATGCTTTGCATTTATGTTGGTAGATACCTAAGTTCTTTCTTCGTGGAATTTCCAGGGGTTTAATGATTATTCTTGCAAAAATGTGGTACTCCTTTTGTAAAGATGAGATGACCAGTTTTGCTACCTCTGGGCTAGATACACTCCACATTCTTTCTCTGCCCCTCTTCAGGGTATAACTTTTTTATATAGAAAAAGAAATTTCAGATTCCTGCTGATATGCAAGAAGAAAATCCAACCCAAAACCAACTCCTTGTTTGGAACCAGCGGATGATCTCTCACCTGCATAATTGCTGTGGGCTCTATTATGATTGGTGTAGTTAGTTTACAGAACAAGGTCGTGGTTATCTCTATAAACATGTTACAGTGATTGTATATGCAGTTGTTTTTGAATGGGATTCTGATGCTCACGATCAAAGATTGACAAGAGCTTGAAATGCCTCTTCTTTTAACAGAATATGAGTTGCCTATATCATACCTTAGCTACATTTATTCTGGCCTGATCTCGCCTGATTTCGGAAGCTAAGCAGGGTCAGCCTTGGTTAGTACTTGGATGGGAGACCACCAGGGAATACCAGGTGCTGTAGGCGCCTGGAGTAGGAACTGTCAAACCACTCCACTATCCCTGCCAAGAAAACTCCATGGGCATGGAGTCATAAAGATCCAGTCGTGATTATAATGACACAACACAAACACACACAATGCTCACAGAGAGTAAATGATCAGTAACAAAACAGAAGCCCACACTCTTGATCACTGTTTGATGTGTTCTTCTCCTTCTTCCCTTGAAAAATGCCCCCGACTAATGAGTAACAGAAATGAACTGTTCTTGCTGTAGTTCAATATACACAGAATCTGTGAAGGACACATTGGAGAATGGCCCCTCAGAAAAATATGGTACTTCCTCACTTTAGGCACAGGCTATTCGCCATAAGCCTACTGCACTCTAGTTTCATACGAGAGATGTAAACACAGGGTGTAACTACTGCTGAGCTCCCAGCTAAGTCCTATTTAAAACAAGATGCATTTCTCTGATCTTGGGCTGAGTTGTGAAGTCATAAATAGGATGTGGGTGAGGCACTGTCCGACTGAAGGCTTGCTTGCATGGCTCTTTGAATATCCATGCATATATGTGTGAATGCAAGTTTTCTTCTCGATGTATGTGTGACAGAAAAAACCCACAAAGTTTCTCCCTTTGTTCTGCTTTCTGCTTCACCCACCCTTGGCAGCTATACTCATCACAATACTCTACTTTGCTACTCTCACGTGTACTAGGGTATGCCAAAATTACTTTAAAATAAGATCATGCCACCTAACTGCAGAAGGAGGAAATGAGAGGTAATTATCACTTAGGGTCCTGATACTTCTCTCATATTGCTGCTTGCCTTTTGCTTAGTTCTGCCCTTTCTTTGGTCCCATCTTCACCAGGGCTGAGTCCTGCCTACAATTCTAAATCAGACAGAGCATTCAGTTTACTGGACCCAAACTCAACTATAAGGAATCAGGGACCATCCAGTTAGTCTAAAATTCCACTGGGCACTTCCAGACTCCAATACTCAGATGCTTCCTGTGTGTTCAGCCGTGGCGTCAATCCCCTTCTCCTGCTGGAACAATGTAGCCTCTCCTTTAACTGAGCTGGCCATTGTGTTTTTCCTCACTCGCTACTCTTGGGTTGACACACAACAATCAAATCAAGAACAAGGAAAAGCAATAGGAGTAGTAGCTTCCACATTTGCCCACCATGGATGTAATCTCATAGGTGAAAAGGACTCATGGAAGTTGCATAGTCCCTCCTGCACTGCCAGATTGCATTAGGAATCTTTCATTGCTCAACCCAACCAGAAGAGGTATGAATTAGAGATGGGCACGAATCAAAAAAAGGTGTTTCGTTTGTCATTTGTCGTTTAGGGGGTCCGTTTCAGTTCATTTCCGTTTTCTGCGAATTTTTGAAAAAAATTCATTTTCATTTGTTTCGTTACTGTTTCGTTACCATTTATTTCATTTTTTGTGATTTTTTTAGCATTTAAAGCAGTTCAATGTATTGCCGTAACGAAAACGAAACGGACAATAAAATTTCTGGTGTTTCTGTTCATTTTGTTTCATTTTAGAGACAAAATTAGTTTGTCGTTTTGCGTAACGAAATGAAAAAACGAAAACAGAAACGAAAAATTGTTCATTTTCTGCCCATCTCTAGTATGAATTCTTATTCGAACCTGGGGTGTTAAAACACATTTCCTCCTTACTCCTCTGTGAGACAATAAGATTTTTTTTGCAAGTATCACCAAGTTCTTGCTTTTTCTACAATGATTCTTGCACAAATTGCAGTTATGCAAAATTACAATAGCTGCTGCATTGTTACAATGTTTTTTTTAAAATTGGAAACATTAAATCGATTGTGTCTTTTTGACCTATTAGTCTAAAAGTAGATATTTATTTATCTATTAGTAGATATTTGTGGTTTTTATCGTCCCTCTGTGTATACTTTTCTTCTTAAAAGAAAAACCAGATTTCTGAAGAGACATTTCATCACTGTTGGAGGTGGGTGAGAAAGTTATTGCATTTACAAAACCCTAGGAGTTTACCTAAGGTGGAAGTACACTGAGAATCAAATACAGACCTAAATGAAATTTATAGTTAGAGGTCATGAACGTGTGATGCGCTTCAAGCAACAAGAAAAATGGATGCATAAAGATGTAGACATTTCAAAAACACAGAGCAACCATGGGAGAAAATGAATATACTTCACAGTTGTACAGAAGCAGTATATAAAATTTGAAATAACCAGCCAGATATGGAGTTGGAATAAGCTTCAAGGTGCAAATTGTAGTGATGCTTACTTTAGGTGAAAGGTCACAAAATTGTTGGCTAAGGCACCTTTCTGGAACTAGCACTTAAGTTCAGTGGCTTTTAACACTAAGTGCTCTCCATGTCCTTGAGGAATGGAGACACAAAAGAAAATAAGATATTTTTCCTGCTGCCATTTCTGGAAGCTATATTTAGCTGAAGTGACACTCTGAGCTCTAGAATTCATCTACAAAATGTGGTGGTGATGGAGAGGCTATATGAGAAAGGCAGTGGATGCTCAATTTTATTTATTTATTTATTTTATTTTATTTTATTTCTATATCGCACCATCTTCCCAAGGAACTCGGCGGTTTATAACAATGTTAAAAACAAACAGTACAATACAAACTAAAAAAAGGGAAGGGAAGGGAAAGCAAAGACAGTAGGTGGAAGAACCCTTGGCAAGAGGCGACAAAAAAAGTGAGTAGAAATGATTTTTTTGTAACTTGTCATTGAATAACCCTTTCCTTCTACTATCACATTTTAGATCCATAATTCCCAAATTTGACCTCTAAATGTTGATGAATTATAAGTTGCAGATCTGTAAACATTAATCATACTTGCTAGAGCTTTTGAGACTCGAAGTGCAGCAACATGGAGAACTTTTGATTTTGTAAATTTTCTGGGACCATTAAATAGTATGGATGTGCAGGAAATTTATTTGCATCATTTACATTCTGGGGCCTTCTGGGCAGCTTCTGTTTTAATTTTGAAGGTCTTTTGGGTACAATGGAAATTCAAATGATTCATTCTAGGGACCCAGTTTATATCATTACCTATGGGGAAATTTGCTTTGATATACAGGAGCCAGTGATCATAGTGGCTAGTACCCGGTAGTCAGGACTCTTGGCAAGGGTCAGAGGCCAGAGGCCACCACCAGGCACCACCAGGCCTGCAGCTAGGGCTAGAGACTGCCACTAACCAGCACCAGGCCTGTGCCAAGGGCTGGAGGCCCAGCGCAGGCCCACCACATGACCCACAGGCCACCTCAGGTCAACATTGGGCATAGTGCAGGAGTACAGTGCAGCCTGGATGCCTGTTCTGGGCATCACTGGGCCTGCGCCAAGCCCCAGAAGCCACTTCTGGTCAGCATCATGCCTCGACAGCTTCAGCCTAACAGTACAAGCAATAGTCCGCCAGGTGAAAGGCAGCCAGGCAGGTAGGCACTCTGGGCAACAAGAAATAAATGAGGGTGGGTTTTTTTGGGGGGGGGGTAAATTCCTCCAGAAGTTAATAAAACTTTTCTTTAAAAAAAGTATAATATTCTCAAATAGGAAATACATAAGAAACCTATACATTTAATAAACTTCAATATTAGAATCCTGAATCCTTCTCATTTCAGAGGCTCTCTGAAGCCATGAAAGATTCAAAACTCAAAAAGTAGGGTCACTGTCCTATTTGACTTGGTGTTTTTGGGAGTGAGTGAAAACAAACCAGTCAATCCACATGAATTTGTCTTAATAGAAGGTCAGACTTCCATATCTGTCATTTGAAATTTCACAACAGTAATTATGTGCTATCAAGTGGTTTCCCACTGATGGCAACTCTTTCCTGGGTTCTGTAGGTAGACAGTATTCAGAGGTTGCTTACCATTCCCTTCTTCTACTACACCCAGGGACTCAAGATTCCGCAAATAATTCAGCTCCTGGCATCTGGCTCTACAGCCAGACCGCCAACATACTGAGCTATCCAGTCAGCTTGTTATTTGATGGATATCTTTAAAGTTACTGCAAAAGTTCACTTCAAGTGCAACTTTTAAGCAATTTTCTGTCTTTTTATTTTACTAAATGCATGCACAGACACAAATATGCATGCTCCTCTTCACACAGTGAAGGAACGAGGAAGTCTTGCTGTTCCACCATAGCTAACACCATATAAGCAGATAATTTTGAACCCAGATTGCACAGTCATTCCCCCGTATCATTTTTTTCTATTTTGGGTGGAGAAAAATTGCACAGAATATGCTGATCACATCTAACCCCTCTTCAGTTGATGCTAAAGACCATGCACACATTCTAAAATGTCAGGTGGATGGAACTAAAGATTAAATGTGTGCTAATAATTAGGGCCTTTATACACGACCCCTAAGCTCCGCAGGAAATGGCTGCAAGGTCCGGACCTTACAAGTGTTTTCCCACCAGCTCCGGACTTTGCAGATAATTAAGTGCGACCCCGCCCACCTAAGCGCGACCCAGCTGCACTTTCTTTTACCTGCTTGAGGTGGGTGAAAATCCCCAGGTCCGGATTTAATCTGGTCAGTGTGGGGCTCTCCTGGCTTCTGCTTGTGGTTTTTTTTGCCTCCTGCCCCTTTAAGAGAAGAGGTGGGAGGAAAAAAAGCAAGCAGAAGAGAAACGGAAGAGAAACGGAGCTCCGGGAAGCTCCTCCAGGTGAGCTGCATTTTCCCCCTCTTTCTCTGGTGGGGAGGAAGGAAGAGCAACGAACCCCTAAGATCTTTGGTCCGAATTTAGGGGACCAGCGGATCTTAGGGGTCATGTGAAAAGGCCCTAATTCCAGTTCTAGAGGAAAAAACCTAAGTACTGGGAATCCACAGAGCGTTTGTGCTGAAATCAGAAATATAACTTGTTTCCAGGTATGTTGCATGGCTTCCAAATGTCAACATTCACCATTTGCGGGGTGCTTCTTGTTTGAAGATACCCAACAACTTCTGCATCTTTGCTCAGTTTTGGCTGGCACACTGACTGTACCTCATTTTTATGAACCACAACTAGCCACCATGACATCTTGCTTGGTCACTTCAGTATTAGCCTACTTCAATACACTTTACCAGAGCTGTCCTTGCAGCAAATGCAAACCATGTCTTTCAAGATGCTTTCTACAAACAGATCAAGTTATTTTACTCACTCTTGGTCCATCAAATACATTCAAAAAGCATTTTTTTTCTTTTGTGTCTCCTGCCAACTGATGGAGCATCTGCCTATATGTGTATAGGTACACCATTTCTCTCTCTTCAGTGCTTCTTTCTGCTGACTTGCCTATCCATTGGGATATTTCGCTAAGTACAGCAGTTCAATATTTAAAATTTTCATAATGAAAGCCCATTAGAGGGCTGTTCTGTCAAGTTATACTGGATGGCAGGTGAGGCAGATTAAAGATGTTGAACAAAGCTATCAATGATATATTTACAAGGCCTAGGAGAGGACATTTCACATAAAGACAGCCCTGGCCTTTTTTACACATGAGGTAGTAAAGTATTTGCCTAGGGGAGCAGAGGAAATGATTCCCTACTTGCTTTTAGACAGTAAAGAGGTCCACAAAACAGCGGGCTCCGCTTCTCAACAAGTTTTTATCTATTCATTGCCCCATAAATTAAACCACAAGAATAAAGAGTGGAAACTTCCAGGTAGTTATGTGGCACATGCACACCATCTCGGATTAGCCTTTCAACTAGCCTCACAAATACTTAGGGGACTGTAATGATCTTTGCCGAGCCATTCCAGTGGCGGCAGTGCCTAGATAGGATGATGATAAAATGTCTCATATATTCTGTCTCAGGGTCGTGAGCTATAGCCCCCAAGTAGTGCAAATGGCACCTGGGAGGCCACATAGTTCTACTCTGTTCCTCCAACCCCTGCTTCCTCATAAATGCAAATGAGAAGAATGTCCCATATACCTTTCTCAAAGTACACAGTGAACATTACCTTTAAAGATAGAACTGACTGTCTTTAATAGTGACTGAAGTGATGAAAAGAGATGAAGAGTATGGACAAGTTAGGCAGATGCCTGTCAGCTGGCTCCCCAAAGCTCACCTCATGTTGTAATTGACCTTCTCTCAAGCATTGCCCAAAATAGTTCCTGTTAATGATTTACTTCACTCCCCAGCAAGAGAAATCTTGTTGAGAGGGAAACTATGGGAGCTGGGTGGTACAGCAACCATACAGAAATAGGAGAGATCTAGTTTCCAACCCTCACCAAACAAGAAAACCCACTGGTTGATCTTGCACAGGATCCCTTTGTAAGAAGGGATGACTGAAGCCAAGCATGACTTAATTCATCTCATGTGATGACTTAAAGTCATTGCATATGGCTGTAATTTTTTTCTTAATGATGATGAGCTCTCAAGAGAAAGCCAGCTTTTTATTAGTTACATTGGGATGGGATGCAATGCATGTATTTTCCACAGTAATGGCCGTACATTTTGGTAAAACATGAGATATTGAAAGAAAATTGATCATTGTTACTACAAAGACAGTAGCACCGGATGGGTTATTTGTGGTTTTGTGATCAATCAGTTTTTCATATTACGCCTTGTATATGTGTGCATACTTGAAACATGGATGGCAGAGAAGAAAAGATAACTTTTTAAATGTAGGGATAGAAGTTTCACCCAAAGTACATTTTGTATATGTTGTTTAAAAAATGAAAGTGAAAACAAAACAAAACAAAGATGCAAACACCCCCATGTGCACACACACATTGGAGAAAGTAGTATTTACTGCATTCCATGGGGGTTGGACATCACTGGTGCTCGGTTACATCATGCCAAAACTTCCAGGCTCAACTAAAATCTTACAATGGGGAGATACGTGTGCATAATTACACCCACCCAATCTACCTGGTATGGAAAGTGCTAGACTAAAATGACAGGAAGGAGATCCAACTTTGAACTCAGTGGGATGCAACTAAATTATATAATAAATAAATATCTGAGTTGCAAAACTATAACACAGTGAAAGGAGGATTGATGTGAAAACCTCTAATAGTGCATAGTGCCCACAGCCCAGTGATGAGCAGAGAAGAATGGCTATGGTGATTAGCTGAAGGGATAGTTCTACAGATAGACCCATATGAATATAGATCCCATCATCTGAGTAGAATACATTTTTTTTACTTGAGGCAAACTGGGGAAACGGAACTGAAATGAAATTGTCAAAACACAGTAGGAAGCAGCATATCTTTTAAATATATGCAATTGAAAAGGAATTGCAATTTTCCTGTGTTTCACCTACCTGCCCATTGGCAAAGATATATATTGTAATTAAAAGCAATGACTGCTAAAGGATGACAGAAAACAGGAACAAAAGTACTATACAGCAGAAACAACCTTCTGTTCTTCATAAATGAATTGGCTGTTGTGTAGCTAGTTCATAAAGGTCTGGCATGTTCCTGTTTTCAGCATCACTGTTAATCAGATATGTTGAAGTGTGCTTTATTAGTTTGGAAACTATGAGGTAACATTTAGTGAAGGAGAAAGAGCTGAATAATCAGAACAAAAGAACTTTTCTTAGAGTTATATAATTTTGGTTGACACAGGAATTGGCACACCTGTGATCTCCCAATGACCTCAAGCCACTGATGTTTCACTTGATTCTACTGTAGATATGAACTGGGCCCATGGTGCAAGGGATTTCCCCACATTTATCATCAGCTGAAAACAAGATACCAAAGGTGTGAATTTCGGAGTAGAATCCAAACTACCTACCAAAGTTCAATAGAGGTGGTTTCTAAGGGCAATAGAAACTTGTAATCACAGAATTGCAAAGCTGAGACACAGAGGGCCATTTAACCCTGACGCCTGGCAGTGCAGAAATCCACAGCTAAAACATTCTTGACAGATGCTGTTTAAATGTTGTTGCTATGTGCCATCAAGTTGGAACTGACTTAGAGCCACCCAAATAGGGCTTTCAAGGTGAAATGTTTAAAGGAATGGTTTTACCAATTCCACTCCCCCAGTGAGGTTCCATGGCTGAGAAGGGATTTGACTCCGGTCTCCTGACTCCTACTCCACCACCCTCTCCACTGCAGAAGACCAGGTACCTAGGTTCAAATACTTCCTCAAAAACAGAATCCACCACTTTCAAAGATAGCCCCTTCCATTGCTGCATACCTCTGACCATCAGGAAGCTCCAGTGGTTAGCCAGAATTGGCTTTTTTAATAGTTTAAATCCATGCTTTCAAGTTCTACTCTTTGTAGCCACAGAACCAGGCCGGCCCAGCCATTATCCCTAGTAGACATAGGCGCAACTTGGCAAAATTGTCGTTTCCGTTTTTGGTTATCGTTTCCGTTACGTAACAGAAGCGGTAACGATAATTAAGCCGTCAGAACTCGAACTCGAACCGAAAAAAGAAAAATTTGGTCGGGTTTTTTGTTTCCGTTTGTGGCATCGCGGCGATTGCGCGATGCGAAGCACAGAAAAAGTTTTTAAAAGTATTTTTTTAAAAAACCCCGACTCCCGTCCAGAAAAGCAGTTGAAAATATGCCTTCCTGAGGCTTTGCCACCTACCAGAGGGGTGGTTTCTGGGGGGTCCCTGGCTTCCCCCCCTCTTCTCCTGTCCTGGGCTGCTTGCACCAGGCGGGGGGGGGGGTCATCCTCGTCGTCTGTCTCGCTGCATGCCATGCGGTGGGGGGAATCCAAAATGGCGACCGCAATTTTTCTTTTGAACTCGTGGTCAAAAAACACACCAAATCACCACAGAAACATGTGAAATTTATTTATTTTAAATGCCTGAATTTTTATAGTAGCAGCAGTGGGTTTTTTATAGCAATAAAACGTCACATTGATTTTATTTTATTTTATTTTATTTTATTTTAGACCTGCCCATGTGGTCTGGGCATGGGATGGGACCATGCAGTTTTTTTGAACAATTCCACCAATGGCATGGCCAGGTTTTGACTGACACTTCTGGATGTGCCAGAGGGCATAAAAAGCTGAGGCACCTTTCAGAAGTCGCAGTTGGCTCTTGGATGTGGTTGAGGGAGGACTGGGCTTTGTGGAGATTATTCGAGGAGGGAGGCCTGGAGGCTTTAGGCTTTAGGCAGGCAGGGAGGGAATTGATTTTTTATTAGAAAAATTTCTTTGATTCCCTGCAGCTTTGGCGAAGTTAGGGTTTTCTATTTTTCCTCTTCTCTGGTTGTTTGTGGGGAGAGGAGGATATTTCTTGGATAAAGGGGGAGGGTCGACTGGGAGTGGGAGGTGTGGATTTATTTTAATATATATATACTACCATACCCACTGCTGCATAGTAGCAGCAGTGGGTTTTTTATAGCAATAAAATGTTGTATTTATTTTATTTTATTGTATTGTATTTTTTATTTTTTTAGACCTGCCCATTTGGGCTGGGCATGGGATGGGACTATGCAATTTTTTTGAACTATTCCACCAATGGCATTGCCAGGTTTTTGACTGACACTTCTGGATGTCTCAGGGGGCATAAAAAGCCGAGGCACCTTCCAGAAATCGCAGTCGGGTGTATGGATTTGGTTGAGGGAGGAGGGCTGGCTGCTGGTGCTGGTGTGATCCAATTGAGATTGAGGAGGGAGGCTGGAGGCTTTAGGATTTAAGTTAGGCAGGTAGGGAGGGAATTGAATTTAGAAAATAATTTCTTTGATTCCCTGCAACTTTGTCTGCTGAAGGGAATAGCAGTTTATTCTTTATTTCTTCTCTGGCAGTTTGAGGATTTTTTTCTGATATTGGATAAAGGGGGAGGTTCGACTGGAAGTGGGAGGTATGGATTTATTTTAAAAATATATTATATACTACCATTTATTTTCTATTTCCCGACTTCAATTTGCTTGCACACACACACATTTGGGGTGCAAGCCAAGAACAGAACCTCTATCCTAAGTGATATCCTAACTGCCCACTCGTCCGTCCACCCGCGCCGCCACCCTCCTGCAGCCTGTGCCGCCGCCTACCCACTCGCCCACCCGCGGCCACCGCCGCCCACCCACACCTCCCCACCACCACCCGCCCCCCGCCCCGCCTGCCGCCTAGGGCGCAAAAACACCTAGCGCCGGCCCTAATTGTGTGACACCCCTATGCTCTGGGAAGTCAAATCGTGCTAAATCACAGTGGAAACGACAAACAACAAACGACAAACGGAAACGACAAATTTTTGAAAAATTTCGCGACAAAGGGAAACGACCCGAAACAGACCCGTTCCGACAAACGAAAACTCGAAACATCATTTTTTCTGGTCGTGCCCATGTCTAATCCTTAGGCAAGGCAGTTGCCACAGGCAACAGAGCACTGGGTGTAATAGCACAGCCATCATCAACAACTGTTGCTCCCGCCAGAGCCGCTGGGTATTGGTGTGTGATAGCCATTGCTCAGCAAAGAAGAAGCAGAGGCCCAGGAAGGAAGCAAAGGCAGCGTCAAAGAGGATCAAGACAATAGCAATGGTTGCAGCTAGGGATGGGCATAAAACGAAAAATGAAATGCTGTTTCGTCATTTCATAATGTAACAAAACAAAACAAGGATGCAGCATTTTGTTAAGAGATGAAACAAAATGCTCATTTTTTCCGTTGAAACGAACCATTTTGTTTGTTCTGTAAAAAGGGTCCCTTACCTGCAGGGTGGCCGCCACCACTGGAGCCCAGGAGAGGGAAGAGGAGAAGGTAGGTCACTGCTGCTGCTCCAGCACTCTCCAATTCCTCTCAGCCTGGCTTCCAGCCTCCTCTCAGCTGGGAGGCAGGGGTGACTCCCCTGGGTCCTAGAGGCATGGGATTTGGTACCAGGCAGCCATTTTCACAGGGCTCCTGCCCAGCTGTCAATGGCTGGACCCCTTTAAAACTTTTCCAGTCAGCACAAGGGGAATCCACAGATTGGGCCAGTTTTAAAGGGGTCCAGCTGATAATAGCTCAGCAGGAGCCCTTTGAAAGTGGCTCCCGAGCACCAAATCTGGTGCCTCTAGGACCCAGATGAGCCATTTTGTTTGTTTCATTTCATTTCATATTTTTTTTAAAAAAAACATTTGCAAGAAATGAAATGAAATGAAATGGGTGGGCATGAAACGAAACATTATTTTTTCTGTTTCGTGCCCATCCTTAGTTGTAGCAGTGACACATATCACAGAAAAAGAGATAAAGCAGCCATTGCCTTGGATGGGATTTTGCTCCTTCAGAACACCTCTGTAGTACAGCCATTTTCCAGTTGGCTATTTCAAAAGCCTGGCTCTGAGGGGTGACCTTGAAGCTAAGATATTGGAACATTTTTCTTTGACCACCTGTCCCACCAAGACAGCCTTATTTCAAAGTTATATGCTCAAGTTATACTATTTTTCAGGGTGGGGTGATTCCACTTGGTGAGTGGTGAATAGTCTCCATAAAGTAGAGGGAATGGATTTTCTCTCCTTGCCTCAGTTGTTAGAGATGTTTGCCTCATTCCTGCTGCAGAAAATAGGCCCAACTGCCTCATGATAGCCCTTCAAATACTAGAAGACATTTGCCTTGTCACATCTCAACCAGTTAAATATATCCATGTGGCAAAATTTGTAGTGGTGAATTTACTGGTACATGGAACATTAGACTCTTCCTCTCCTGGTAGCTTAGAGACAATTTTTCCTGGTCCTTCAAGTGGCACTGAGATTCTGCAATGAGCCATCTCCTAGAGTGTCATATCCTGCCAAAATGGCTCTCTTATTGCCATTCTGATCAAGGTGTTGTTGGAAAGAGAATTTTAACATCATATTCTATTAGAGAAAGTTATTCTTCTTTTCACTTTAATGCTTCTGGAAATATGCTACAACATAACACAGCTATTATTCCCCAGAAACATGGCAGCTCTCTGGGTTGTGGAGTTCAGGATATCCATGTCAAATGACACAACATAAAAGAAAATTACATTTAACAATAACAATAAAAAGGAAGAAGGAAAGTTGCTATCTCCATTTCTGTCAGTAAATCCAACACCCAGAAAACACCAAGATGTGTTCTGACCCTCTGTGAAAATTGCAATAAATGTTCCCCCGCTTTCATAGCTTCCAGATAGTGCTGACAAATAAGAGGGTGTTATTTGGATAACACCAGCTTTTCAACTCAACATTGTCAAAAGCAGATCTGAGACTGCCTATTCAAAGGAATGGGAGGAAGAGCTTTAACACAAAATATGTTATGTCTAAATTTAAATCTAATGAAATGTATAGTGTACACCATTTTTTTTCAAATGTAATAATGTTGTTACATTATTTTATTTATAGTTATAAATTATATTATTTAAACCACATGGTTAAATTCTTGGCAATAGAGATAATACCACTGGATAAAGTAAATTTTATGGGGTATCACTTCCACTTTAATTATCTTCCTACTTATCTTTAGATGCTAGGACAAAGAATTTTAATTGCTGTGGCATATGCAAATCAGGTACAAGCAGAGATGTGGGACCATTGGTCCTAAGCAGTGTGATGGGGAGGGGCTTAATCAGCCCTATTTCAGGGTGATCCCTGTGTATTCAGACTCTTTTGAGAGGGTAACAAGTTGATCTTCTGCCTTTTGGTTACAGTGATTACCGTGTGAATTAGCTTGTCACCATACCCCCATACAAGCAGAATAGGTAGCAAGTGGCTCCTAATTTCAGTGTTAGTGTCTTCTGAGAAATGTCTGGATAGTTTTGTTTTTCAAAAACTCACCAACATTTCTGAAGTTTTGCAAATCATCTCATTAAATTCCATCAGCTTCCTGACCTTTTCATTCTAAAAAGTGGGGCAAGAATTTGATAATAGTTTGTTGTGTGTGTCTGCGGATAACATGTCTGGGTGCACCTCCTGTTACGTTCCGCTGGGAAGTGTAATTGTCATGGAGGTGTTCTAATTGTGCATTGATTAGATCCCATTAGTTTGTAAAGGCTCAAATGTAAGACTTAATGCACTTGATGTACTTACTTATTGTTCACTTGGTAGGCATTAGTCATTAAGTAAATTGGAAACTGAATTGACTTTTGATGGCACATAATTGGTTTATCTAAATGACTGACAAAAATGGAAGTAAAACTAATGGTAAATGTTTCAGAACAATCTTGGCACTACAATAAAGGATAATTAGTTTTAAAGGAATGGCTTTTCTAGAGGACTGTTTTCAAATCCCCGCCACCTCTTCTAACACATCTTTTTAACAGAAATGAAATTTTAGTAATTGAGAACAGAGAAGCTCTCAATCTTGCAAGTGATGAGTTTCCTTTTTGATGCAACCATAGATCCTAAAGTTGATGTTCCTGTTATTCCAAACTTGTGATCAGAATATATTGGGGATGCAGTGAACAACGACTTTACCGACTTTACTGTTCAGGTGCTTGACATCATGGAAACAAGGCAATGGCTTGTTTCATTTCTTGTTCTCCTACCTTGAAGGGGTAAGAGGTGGTGGGGATAGCTCAGTGGTCCAATGCAAAAAAGTCCAAATTTATTCCCACCATTTTCAAAAGCAAAGCAGTGTTCTGATTATATACTACCACATAGTGCTTAAAGCACTCTCGAGGCAATGTGCAATTTAATTATGCAGGCTACACATCCACCCCTCCATGAGCTGGATACTCGTTTCACCAACCTCAGCAGGATAGAAGGCTGAGTTAACCATGAGCCGGCTACCTGGAACTGAACCCCAGGTCCTGAGTACAGTTATAGCTGCGGTACCATGAGGCTCCTCAGGAATAGCTGGGAAGAAAGTCTCCATCTGAAAGTTCAGATGGCTGAGGTAGACAGTGGTCTGGCCTGGTACATACATGTTTCCTGCATGCCCTTCATCTGTCAAATAAAGGGGGGGACCCCTCTGCATTAGGAAGCTGTAATGGAATGAGGACTGTGGGTACTTCCTCTCTATGGCTATGTTGCTAGTCCTCAAGTTTCCAGTTCTTCATGCATTTATGAAAGGTTACAGTCAACAGGGAGGGGAAGAATTGTATGCAGGTTTTGCCTTCAACAAACGAAGAACATGACTTGGATAAGGTGAGTCCTCTCAAATTCTGAAGTGAGAATGCTTTTGGCTTCCTACTCACACACACACACACACACACACAGAGCGAGAGCAATATAATTTTGCTTTATTTTGCAGCCTGCTGTGGTTATCTGCTCTAAGGTCTTTTTAAAAAAAAAAAAAAACCATCTTTCGCCCCACTGTTTATTTTAAGATTGAACTCAGCTCTGACAGGAGAAGGCAAAGCATCTTCATGGCTGACAAAAAAATTAGCACCATGCACAGGCTCTTCGTTCTCAAAAAGGACAGGGAGGTTTGCTCATGGCAGGCACAAGAGCCAGCCCATCAGGGTTTTATGGAAATCCAGTTTCTCCTCTAAACCAGAAAAGCATATTCCCTTTCTATTCAGATCCTTGAAGGGAAAAGCCATTAAGTGCATGAGATATGCAGTGGGTGCCTTGTCACGGCTCAGCCATTGCTTAAGATGTCTGATCCGTGTTTTAATCACATTTACTTGCAGCTCGTGGAAGACTGCCGTTATTCTTCTTTGAGGAGGAAAAAAATGCAGCACCGATTTCCTTGTTTCACAAATGGGAAAGGGCAAAATCACACACCAGTTTGCAGAGAAATGAAAAAGGAATAAAGCAGAAACAGGTGGGGGACACCTCAAAGGTACAGTATTTGCTTTGAATGTACAAAATTCAAGTTGACGCCAACATCTGATTCTGTCTCTCAACTACAATATACACATTGAGTGAACTGCCAAGAGTGACCCAGCTCTTATTTAACACCTATGGATGCATTTGGTCTGCTAAAGTTGCAACTGCCTATTTATTTTATTTTATTTTATTTTTTAAACACCCATCTGGCAGCAAGGCCACTCTGGTCTCCCTACCCCACTCAGATGGGGCCAGTAAAGCAATGTTATTTTGAAAATAATTGGCAGCTAATTGCCATTGTGAGTCCAAAGCCCAAGAAAAGTAGTGAATTATCACAACAGTTATTGTTTGGAAAAGTAAATCTTTAATTCTCAAAATCTAATTGTAAAATAAAATATTTACTTTAAGTTAATTATAAATCAAATTCTTTAAAAAACCTCCAATTTATAAATGACAGCTATTTGTGTTTCTGTATCCATTAGAGACTGGGACAAATTAACAAAATAGTAATTTGATTCATGAAAAATCAAGGTCAACGAATCACAAAAATCAAAGTATTTTTTCTGTTGAATCAATGAATTGATCTGTAAATTCATTTTTTTTCTTTAAACCCCTATATAATATCCTCCAAGGCACCTAGAGACACCAAATCTGCAGTGATGTCTCCTTTGACTGTCCTCTACTATCCCACCAGGTATGGTAAAGACTGAGTTTGAGACATTAGAGTTATATATATGCACAAACTGCCCCTCTCCAAGGAAAGTGTCTTGGGGTAACCCAGTCTTCACCAAACCTGACAAGACTGTAGAGGAGAGTAAGAGAAAGCTTCTCTTCAATTTTTTTTGTCTCTAGTTACCTGGAAGAAAGTTCCCTAAGGGGTCCTCTTTGAGGGTGGCATCAAGAATCCAATCTTCCCCAGGGAGGAAATGCACAGAGAAGTCAGGGGAAGTTCACCTGTAAATTTGGTGCCTCTAGGAGTTTTGGGGGGCATCTTACAAATCAACAAATCAAAGATTCCTGAAATATGTTAATTCATATTCATTGGAGGTATTAATTCATGCAAATATGAATCAATGAATTGGTGACTTTTGAATGAATGCTGCAATTCATTTTTTAATCTGTACCCATTGCAAGTAACTAGAGACATCTTTTCCAGAGAAACCTGTAACATCTTTAAATAAATATGTGTAAAGTGATATTTAATTAAATCTTAACTGAGACAACCACAGTTTGCTGCATTCATAGATCTGAAGTCTGCATTTGATTCAATCCCTAGGGAAAATTTATGGGAAAAACTCTACCTCTATCGACAAGAGGCTACTATATCTTATCAGAAGGCTCTATCATAAGTCTACCATCAGGGTAAGATGTGGGATGGATGGCAATTTGTCAAACCCCATCCAGGCAGGAAGAGGAGTTCGCCAAGGTTGCATTCTGGCACCAACATTATTCAACTTGTTCCTAAATGACCTCCAAAGAAGCTGTTTAGCTCCAGAATTTCATCCTCCAAAATTGGCCATTTGGCCAAAATAAATGTGCCTTGTTATTATATACAGATGACTCAGTCATCATGGCATTTTCGGAAGTCGGTCTCAAACGATCCTTACGTGCATTCATGAAGTATTGCAGGATCAATTCCTTATCAATCAACCTCAAGAAAACCAAAATTATGGTTTTCTCAAGAAGCCGTAAAACCAAAGTGTGGCACATTGAGCGACAGCGCATAGAACAAGTTAAAACACTTAAATACCTAGGCATCTTTTCCTCACACACCCTTTCGTGGTCTTATCATAGACAAGCAGCAGTGCAGAGGGCAAATAACACAAGCAAAGTCCTAAGACGTTACCATTACATCCAGGGAGGGGAGTTTATTCCTGCTGCACTCCAGTTAGTGAAACACAAAGTTCTCACTCAGCTTTTATAAGGGGCTCCAATCTGGATCACGGATTTCAACCCCTCGCTTGAAAGAGTACTGTCAAACTCACTGAGATCACTTTTTGGTATGCCAAGATGTGTTACTTCAGCGGCCCTGCGCCTAGAGGCTGGTTTTCACTAAGTGGAATGTCTAGCTTGGCTCTACGCTTACCGGTACTGGCTAAAGGTATTCTATGCCCCTATAAATAGTGGGTACCTATATTATATACAAAAAGATGCCTTTGTCAGGTCATGGCATCAGGGCTTCATGGATAAACTTCATTTTTTAGGTTTCCCCATGGATTTTCTTCGAACTCATCCCCATGATTCCATAAAGTCAATGTTGACTCAAAGGATTAAAGATATAGACTATCAATACTTGCAGGGCTGTGGACAGCTCTCCAGCATCAGTTCTGAGCCAACCTCATTCTTTGAATTGGTTTCTAATCCGATCCAGAGAAATTACACTATGTTGGGTTTCCAACATAATCAGTCTGGAAATTCAGCTTGCCAGACCTCCCCTTCTCCTGTACTGGAAAACTAAAAATGCTGTATCTTGCTGATTTTTTTCACTGGCCTATATTATATTTGACAGCATCCTGGAACCTGAAAGGTGAAATAAACTGGGTGATTTTCAGACAAATTCCAGAGTTTGCAGACTGATGCAGTATATCATTGGGACCAGGGTATCTAAAAATCTACCTCTTCCTCTGTGAGACTCCTTTGGCATTAAAATAATCATTGAACACCTTTCTCTTGGTCCCACCACCCTTTCAGGCAGGTTTGGTGGGGACCCAAGAGAGGTCCTGCTCTATTGCTGCTCCCAGACTCTTTAATTCCCTAGCATAGGAAGCCACCTGGTCCCATATTTGCTGGTAGAGATGGGCACGACTTGAAAAAAAAAATTCGAGTTGTCGTTAGTCAGGCCGGTTCCGTTTCGGCTCGTTTCCGTTTTTCGCGAAAATTTGCAAAAATTAGTCGGTTCATTTTTTCGTTTTTTTCGTTGTCGTTAGTACTGGTTTGGGGAGGGGGTAGCGGGCTCCTGGAGGGAGCTGCAGGAGTCAGCCAGAGCCACAAGTGACGGACTGGCAGACTCTTTGCACCCGCTGTGTCTCACGTACTTGCATGTAGTGCAATGCAAGTAGATCTGGCTTAGGGTTAAGACGGCTTAGCGCAATGGCTAGGGTTAGGCTAGTTACGGGTGAGGTTACGGTGAGTATTGGGGTGCATCTGGGTGCCTCTCTGACCCACTTAGAAGGACAGTGTACTGGCGTATGGGTTAGGCTTAGGGTTCGGGTTTGGGCTACGATTAGTGGGCTGTTTATGCCCGATTGGCACATCCCAGAAGTCTCTGTGGTCAACCTGGCCAAGTGGCCATGCGATTGGTGGAAAATTTGCATGGTCTACTCCCATGGGAGAGCCCATCATTGCGATTGCGCAGGTGTAAAAAAATAAAATAAAATAAAATAAAATAAAATCAACGGATACTTTTTTTGCAAGAAAAACCCACTGCTGCTACTGTAAAAATTCAAGCATTTAAAATAGCTAATTTCCGCATGTTTCTGTGGTGCTTTGGTGGGGTTTTGGGCAACAATTTCAAAAAAAATATTGTGGTCACCATTTTGGATCCCCCCCCACCGCATGGCAAATGGATGCGCCCTCCCAGCCTGGTACAGTCAGCAAAACCTGGCCATGCGATTGGTGGAATGGCTCCAAAACTTTGCATGGTCCACTCCCATGGGCGAGCCCATCATTGCGAATGCGCAGGTGTAAAAAAATAAAATAAAATAAAATAAAATAAAATCAACGGAGACTTTTTTTGCAAGAAAAACCCACTGCTGCTACTGTAAAAATTCAAGCATTTCAAATAGCTAATTTTCGCATGTTTCTGTGGTGCTTTGGTGGGGTTTTGGGCAACGATTTAAAAAAAAATATTGTGGTCGCCATTTTGGATCCCCCGCACTGCATGGCAAATGGATGCGCCCTCCCATCCTGGTACCAGCAGCGCAGCAGTAGCAATAGCCAAGGAGAGGGGGGCGGGGAACCCCCCCCCAAATAAAACACCCTTCTGGCCTGGTAGGTGCCCTCAGACAGTTTTCGCCTACTTTTAGGGCCGGGAATCGGGTTTTTTTTTAACTTTTAAAAACTTTTTTTCTGTGCCGCTTGGCATTGCGCGATGCAAGTAACGAGCACGACAAATCAGACCAAATTGTTCGTTCGTCGGTTCGAGCTCAAAGTCTGGGGCAGTGATTCCCGTTACCGTTTCCGTAGAGTAACGGAAACGAGTAACGGAAACGGAAACGGGAATACCGCTAAGTCGTGCCCATCTCTATTTGCTGGTGTTCCCAATGGGCAAAGACTTTTCTCTTTGGAGAAGCTTGCATTCCTAGAGATTTCTTTGTGCTTTGGCAAATTTCAATTTGATGCTTTTGATGCTTCAACTTTATCCCTGAATGACACTGCTTTGGCTAGATAGCAGAATCTGCATTCCAGTGATCTGTTTATTGTTGAGCGTATGAAGGAGAACATGGAGGAGGACAAGAAGAAGAAAGAAAACAGTTTTCTGTGGATACACATTATTAATTTTTAATCTATTCAACTATATTTGTATTATTGGTGTTGTCTTTTGAACTTGATTGCCATGTTACATTTTGATCTATGACCGTAAATAAACAATTATTATTAGTTTTGGAAAAATACTATTTCATTGAGTAATTCTTATTTCCTCTGTGGTGGTATTTGACTCCATATTCATGTCTTATTCAAGATGATATCTAAACAGGAGAGAGATAGAAAAGGTCACTATGCTCCAGGATAATAGCATAGACTGTGTGTTAGTTATTTGGAGGGAAAGAAGAGTGCATGTGGTTATAAATAGCGTCTCTCTCTCTCTCTCTCTCTCTCTCTCTCTCTCTCTCTCTCTCTCTCTCACACACACACACACACACACACACACACACACACACACTCACACACACACACACACACACACACACACACACACACACACACAAAAGGATGAACTCAATAAGCCATGTCATAGATGAACAGCCTAATAAACTTAACTTGCCATAAATTCTAGTAAACCTGCTTTACAAACAGGGAGAAACAACCTGTGCATTTATTTCAGTAGGTTTCAAAGGGAATAATGCGGAAAGAGAGGAAGAAAACTGTAGTCTCATCAGAAATAGGAATCTCTGGACAGCATTAAGCAAAATATAAGCAAGCTGTTCATTCTGTCTCTGTTAGTAAGACCAAATGTTTTATGGCCACAAACCATCTGGTGATTGGTAGGGGGAAAGGCTGACACTAAAAATAAGAATTGTAATTCAGTGTTAGACAAGAAATGCAAGGGTGCTAATGCTGTTTTACTTATATGTATAAATCAGAGAGTAAACAGGTTTCTGGGGGGAAGCAGCCAATAGGAGGGGGAGCCTTGCCCTTCTACCCAAATGCAGCTTTCCCAAGGTTAAGGCAAGTTGTTCACCATTTGCACACCAAATGAGTGACATACCACCAAGGCAACTTGTACCATTGAGACTATGAGATAGCTGTTTCAGACAGCATTGGTTAAGCCTGATGAGGGCTGTTGATTAATTCGGCCAATGAATGTGCTCTAGAATTTAGCCTGACTTTTCAAGGAATTGTCCAAGGATTTGGACACATAAGCGGGTATAGGTTTCAGCACCTTGGATATAGCTCTTGAAAGGTTCAGTCTAAAACCCAGCATGCATTTGATCCTGCACCTTAAAATCAGTGCTGCTAGTTGCCACTGTGGTGATTGTTGCAGAGTAGTAGTAAAGTCCTTAAGGAAAAAGCTGTGTATGTTGTGCAGCTGTTCCTGACCCATATACATTATCCTAGAAAACTTGGGTAACATGAATAATGCTTTCTTCTCAGCAATACTGAATATTATTCATATCTCAGTCTAGTCAGTTCTCTGTGTGGCAAGGGATGGCCACTATGCTGTTTTTGGATAGTCCAGTGCATTGGTATTGTAACGGATTTTAGAAGTAGGGAAGCCTTTCTCTAGGCCAAATGCAAACAATGTCAACATAAAGTGCAGTTTCATTTCAATCAGCTAAGGCTTATCTCAGTACATATGTAAACAATGGCCGAGTGAACATTCCAGCCAGAAGCAAGTGAAACCTGATTGGTCCAAGAAGCAACATGTGACTTTTCCCATGCTGTGAGCTGTCTGTGAGAGGGAGAAGGCAGGACCTTTTTTCAAATGGATTTTATGCCTGAAGGATGAACTGAAGCTTTGAGATGTAGGTTGGAAATTAGATAGTGAGGCTTTTTGCCTCATAGCTAAGTATAGGGAAGGATTCATTGTTCTTGCTTTTTTAATAAGAGCCATATTCCTGTGTAATTCCTATTAGTTAAATGAATGCCTTAATTATTATGCAAGTGGAAGTTCCTGATTAATTTTGGAGCTCTCAGCAATAGAAAGGTTGAAGGAGATCTAATCACGGACCCACAGGTGGTTTTTTTTTTTTGAAAGTCTGTTGGCTCCTGCAATAGAACAGTTGTGGTTGTTCTGCAGGGGAGAGCCAGCGGAGGCTGGAAATTAACCCAATTCCAGAGGCCAAGGTCCTGGAATTTCATACATGGTGGCAGCAGTGGGATTTTTTTTCTCTTCTCCTGAAACCTTGCTGTAGAATAATTGAACTGTTAAATACTTACTGTGATTTATGATGTATGGTGAGTGTGCTGAGGTTGAAAGATAGTCACTCTCCAGGAAAGCCATTAAGCTTGCTAAAGCTGTTTGCTTTTCTGGAACTAGAGAACTAAAGTGGAGTTTTGAATGTGGCCCATAAAGTGAATTACACATTAATATTGCATTCTGGCAGATAGGGAACAGCCCTAACCTGAGGTGAGCTCAGGTTCGTTGCTTGTCTCAAAGGAGTGTTCCATGGCCTCTCCTGACACCCAAATTGAAGCAGCCTTTGAGCTAGTTAGCTCACAACACAGACAGTGGAGTTTTCCTTCAAGTCCTAAAATACCTTACAGGTATCTTGCCATAGAGCCAGAGGTTGGGAGTTCAATTCCCCAATCTGCAATCTGACAAGAGCTGGACTCGGTGACACTTCCAGCTCTGAAGTTCTAAAAGCAAAAGCAAAGCAAAGTGTTCTGCTTATATACCGCCCCATATCAATTCATGTAGTCTCTGGGTGGTCTACAGTGTTTAATTACAGTATGCAGGCTACACATTGCCTCCCCAAGCAAGCTGGGTACTCATTTTACTGACCCCAGAAGGATGGAAGGCTGAGTCAGCCATAAGTCTGCTACCTGGGATTGAACCCCAGGTCATGAGCACAGTTTTACTTGCAGTACAGGCATTTAACCACTGCACCATGGGGCTCCTCCTAAATTGTTGATGCTGATGACAATGATGATGGTGATAATTTATCTTGGGTAAGAAAATATATTTGCTCAGTCCTGCCCATGATGTCCTTTATCACAGAGAGCAAAATGTTCTAAAGCCACACTAAAGTCAAATTGTTATTAATACTATATAGATAGTGAGTGGTTATAAGGCAGAGGCTCAGGATTATAATTTTAGTGCTAAAAATCCTTGGTAGTTTTGCTGTTGTATGTCTGTTATTGATATATCTGTCTTTTGTTTCATATGAGTCTATAACCACTACCTTCCACCAAATCCTCTGGCAATCAAAACTATGCAATTAAAACACAGGTCTAACTCATACATAATTTTTTCTCTTAAGTTAAAATGGTAGTATGTCTTCTTAGCTCAGTTGTTTTCTTCTCTACAATAAAGAAGAAATACAGTGAGCAGCTTTCAGTGTTTCCTGTTCGAGAAATTGTTTGGGGAGTAATTTGTCTTTTGAGGCATGTGACTAACTTAAACACAACAACAATCACAAGAGTATATTTCTGTTTTACAGTTTTACTAAATCTATTCTCTCTAACTTATGCAAAATGAAATTCATGGTTGTGAGTCATGTGTAAAAGTGAAGCAGGGAGCAATAAACCTAGTGAGAACCAAGGGAATCTGAAATTATGTGTCATATCTGAATCTTAAATTCTTCTCATCATCCTGCTTTAAAATCCCATGTGACCCATTGAACATCTCAGGGCTCACTTATTCTAAACTGCAACATTTTTAAAGGTTCCTTGGTCTGTACTCTACCCACCTCCAAGAAAATACATCATAGTTGGTTTAGTTGCAATTCAGAAAGAGTCCGTGGCCCTCATCTTTGTTCTACTCTTAAGAGCTATGTAATGAATAGTAAACATTTCAGTCAGGAATTAGACAAGAACGTAGTGGTCTATTGCATAAGACATAAAGAACTGTAACAAGAAATGTCTGATTCTATATAAAGGAATTAATTCCAAATGAAATTCTGTTGAGCAAATTTTTCTTTGTACAAATTCCCTATAGGAATTAATTGAAAACTGATTAATCCCAAATCGTGACTGTTTTTCTGTTGTATGGATTCGGCCCGTAGGCGATTCTGGTAAGCGATTTCCCCCATCTTCAGAATTTTTTCCCATTAAGTGGATTTCCTGTTAAACAAACCACTTGTTATATGAGGATCCACTGTATATACATAAAAATCAAGTGCCACTATCCACATGTGAGAGTTCTTCATGAATTCCCGTATTTCTTGCCACTTTACTAATTTTTCTGTACTGCAGAACAAGATTGAATGTTTTTTTCAGCCAGAGGCAGGGTCTTTTGGGAGATGGAACAACATGTATTTATTAGTAAGCCCATTTTGCCTGCTGAAAATGCCAAGTCCTATCCATGGGATCTCTAACACCTGGTGGGAATTATGACAAAAATTACAGGAACAACATCATGAACTGACCAAATCTCTGTCAACACCTTCCTTTTCAATCTCGTTTAATTCCTACTAAGTGTCAGGTGTATGCAGTTCACAGCTAGGAGCTGATGAATGAAAAAATCTATTTCAATGTAGCATTTTATTTTCAATCTGGCATATTCTAAACCCTGGGCTGATGTTTCACTTTCTGTTCTGTTTTGGAACGAGACACTGGCACCATAAGATAACATGTCCTTGATAGTTTATTAGGCTAGACCAGGGCTGTCCAACTTTGAACAGCCCACGGGTTACTTCTAGTGGTCACATATTCCTGTGGTCCACTTCCTAAAGTGCTGCACATCCTCGCAAGCTACTTTAAGAAGTCTGTGTGCATGTGCCCTTCGCCAGTGTTCAGGGGAGCCATCACGATACCCAGAGAGCTACACCCTGCAAGCTCTCCTTTTTTAAGTTAATGGAAAATGATGCACTGAGCAAAGTGGCCCATGAGAGGCATGCCAGGAAGCCAAAGCCCCCCACCCCTTCCTTCACCTCATTCCTCAGATCTCGGTCTCTCTCCTCCTTCTGCCCTGCCGCCAAAGTCCCAGTGAGAACGGCCCTCCTTCCTTACCCAAAGCTACTCTGGAGGAAAGCGTGTGGCTGGCTTGTTAGACGTGCTCCTCAGCCTTGCTCCAGGCAGACCTGGGTGGCAAGGAAAAGGCACAAGCTGGCCACCTTTCCCTGTGGCTCTGGTGGCATCTTTGTCTCACCCCTGCAGCCAGCCCCACATGAGATCCACAAAGGGCAAATCAGGGACAGGGTGGGCTACTGGTCACCCACGGTCGACAGATTTTGCAGGCCTGGGTTAGACCAAAACAAATGCTATGATGGTCCTGTTTCAAACCATGGAGGTCCTGATCCGACATTGGCCTTTTTCACAAACACTTTGATCTGCACACACCTAGCTCCCACTACCACTACCACCATAACAGCCTTCATGAGGCCATGGACCCCTCTAGATCTTTGCCACCTCTTCTGAATTATCTCCCTTAACTGATGGGTGAAAAAGACTCATGACTGGAATGTTTTCACATGTGTAGGCATGTGTGAGTTACCACCAGGAAGCAGTTTCCATGTGGTTTAGTAAGTGTATTATATAGGGAAATGAGGATTCACTAAATTTCTCATTTTCATTTATTCAGCCTCTCTTGTCATGATGAGACACTTGTAGGAGGGATTTTCAAGCACAAGATGATTCCTTGTTTCCGCTGCAAGATTAAGACAGGGAAGTCTTTTTGTTCTTGTCAAGTTATCTGCCAAGAACATAAAACATATGACCAAAATTTCTCTTTTAGAAGCAAAGCATACCTACACAGCAGAAAAGAACAAAATGGTATTTGTTCAAAAAGAGGGAAACAACCCTTCAAATACTTCCAGTTTTTTAAAAGTTCATGAAATGGAGCAGCAACTATTGTAGTTTGGCACAATTTGCATTGTTTGCATTAATTGTTCAAAAACTGAGAAGCGAAAACATCCCCATATGATTGAAATGAAAGTAGTAACACCCTGCTGGAGGCAAACAGGCAAAAAAAGAATTGCAGTTTCTTAGAATCATAGAATTATAGAGTTTGAAGAGACCTGAAGGGCGATCCAGTCCAACCCCCTGCCATGCAGTACCTCCCATCCAGGTATCCCCGTCAGATGGCCATCCAGTCTCTGCTTAAAAACCTCAAAAGGAGAATCCACCACCCTCTGTGACAGCATATTCCACTGCTGAACAGCTCTAACCATCAGAAAGTTCTTCCTAATGTTCATATCAAATCTCTTTTCCTGTAGTATGAAACCATTGCTCCGAGTCCTAGTTTCTGAAGACATGGAAAACAAGCCGCCGCCGCCGCCGCCACCCACCCCCCTGATATGACATCCTTTCAAATATATAAACATGGCTATCATATCCTCTCTCAATCTTCTTTTTGTAACATTAAACATTCCCAGATCCCCAAGCTGCTCCTTGTAAGACATATGTTCCAGATCTTTAGTCATCCTGGTTGCCTTCCTCTGGACTTGTTCAAGGTTGTCAAAATCCTTTTAAAATTGTGGTGTGCAGGTGTGGGCCTGTTCGTCAACCCTGCCTCTTCCAGTCATCTGGATGTTTTCACAGCCTACTTCACCAATCATTGAAGGCTAGACAGCATGACCTGTGGAGGGCAGCCCAGGGTCTATTGTGTGGTGCAAACCATGCAACCACCACCATTGCACCACCCCGTTTCATGGCTTGGGAATGGAATCACCCACTGCTTGGCCACAACATGGGGTATGGGTAAGTCCATGCCTATGTCTTTATGCCAAATAACAATTCACTTATGAATCTGCCTCAGCTAAGAGAACAGAACATATTTATTACACTGTGTGTAATCCTTTTGCTCCCTCCAGCTCCACAATTGTTTATTTATTTATTTATTTATTTATTTATTTATTTATTTATTTATTTATTTATTTATTTATTTGGTGCATTTATATACCACAACCTTTTTCCATACAGGAACTCAGGGCGGTTTCCAATAAAACAGCTAAAAAGACAACAAGCACAATAAAACAGCATGGAGCAATAAGAATGAAAGGCAAGATAAAAATTAGAGGTTGGCAAGGGGGAAACCATCGGTGGGGGGCAGGAGATGAATTAAAAAAAAGATTAAGCAGAAATAATGTCACCTTATGCCTCCTTAAACAGCAACATTTTCAGTGCCTTTTTGAAGGCGGGCAGGGACTCTGCAAGGTGCAGCTCACTCGGAAGCTGGTTCCATAGAGAGGGGCCTACAACCATAGAGAGGGGCCTACAACCGAGAAGACACGGTTACGGGTTGCCGACTTCCACGCCTCTCTCGGAGTAGCCACCCTGAGTGAGCACGCCCGTGACAATTTATGCTCATTATTTTATATATTCCAATTCCAGGGCCCCTCTATTATACACCCTGCATAGCACATCTGATTTCCCTGTCTTTCAAAACTCAAATCAGTTAGCTTCCAAAGTGCACAACAGTGTGCAAAGCAAAGCAATCCATGTGGTACCCACACCTTGTGTATCTTCACCTTTCCCACACATTTTGCCTGTACTTTGAATCACTGTCATTCTCCAAGCTTTCTGAATTATCCTGAAATAATAGTTATGCCAAATTATTCAGGAAACCACTACCCCCCCTCCAAAAAAAGAAAGCAAGTGTATCTGCTTTGAATGAGAATGGAGAGTGGATCTTTGCTGACACTGGGGAAAATTCAGAGTAAAGCTAGCCCTTATAAGCGATATCCTGGATGAACTACCATTACACTGTGATCTGAAGGGAGCTATTCAGAGTGCTTTGCAGCTTCACATACCTTCTCCTAGTGGGGTGAAAGGAAGAAGAATGAAAAGGAAATAGAGTCTTCTATAAGCAGTACCAAGGGCATAGCTAATACTGCCACATAATTTCCGAGTCAAGATAAGTATGGACTTAGTGGGGGCAGGGGAAGTGAATTAATGTGTGATTTCACATGCGTATGAATCATTTGAAACATCCCCAGCCTTCAGAGTTCACATTTACATCTTGAACTTTGTGTCTTTGACTTCTTTCTCTACGTAGGCATCACTGGGCTTATTTTAGCATTATTTTAAGACTTCTAAGGCCTTGAAATGCTGCAGTAAAACTTTCTGAAACTTGCACTGTGAAAAATCAGTTTGCATTTGGTTGTAGGTGAAAGACAGCATAAAAGGAAAGAAGTGCTTCTGGAGGCCTCAGAAGAGGTGCAGAAGGGAGAAGGAATCCCTTCTGCCTTGTGGCCTTAGAAGGAATGTGAAGGCAAAAGTGGTACATGGGTGGAGGGACAAAGAAAGCAAAATCTGTATTCTCGAAGGGATTTGATAGCTGTTGTGAGTTTTTTTGGAAGTTGGTTGTGTTCTGGAAGTTTTTCTTCCTGAACTTTCACTAGTCTCTGTGGCCGGCATCTTCAGAGAGCAAGGAGCTCAGGGAACTAGGAGTTTTCTCTGTGCATGAAACTGGATATGAAATCGTCTTCCAGGACACAGAGGTACTGAACCATATTACCAATCACTGTCAGACTACACAGGGAAGCCAATGAAATCCACAAACAAAAGCACAGTTTCAACAGAAAAGAAGAAACTCTAAAAATCAACAAAGCTTGCCTTCCAGTCAGGGCCGGTGTGTCAATTAAGGCGAACTACGCAGTTGCCTAGGGTGCCAAAATGGAGAGGGGGCGCTGTCCCCCCACCGCCACTGCTGGCCAGCCTGCTGCCCCCGCCACCCCACCACCACTAGCCACCGCTGCCCGTCCCCCCCACCGCTGCTGCCTGCCTGCCCATGCCCCCCGCCACCGCCTGTCCACCCGCGGCCCCCTGCCACCCCCCCCTACCACCCACCTGCCTGCCTGTGCCCCACCCACTTCCCCTGCCCCCACCACCTCCTGCCCACCCGCGCCCCCCACCACTTCCCCACCACCCCGCCTGCCGCCTAGGGTGCAAAAAAACCTAGTGCTGGCCCTGCTTCCAGTACTGAAAACTACAGCCTGCAAAAGATCAAAGTTCAGTGATTCCCACCCAGCCACAAGTACCAGTGTTCAGTTAACACAATAGAACAGCTAACAACAGCCATCAACCAAAGAGAAGGATCGCTGTCACCCGATTGCAGTGAAAATTCTTAATCCCTTCACATCACAATACACCTAACACCTATTCTTCTGAGTAGGACAAACTTCCACTTTCCTTTTCTATATATATAAATTTTATTAAAGTATAATAAAATATTTTAAATACAAAACAGAAGACATTATGCAAAAAAGAAAAAGAAAGAAAAAAACATTAATCTCAATTCAAACAAATATACAAAAACCAATACAGTGCTACCCACCAGCCATTTGGGATTTCCATCCAGAAAAACGCTGAATCTTCTACGAATATAAACCCTTTACCTTTTTGTAATACATATACCAACAGTTTATCCTGTATTCCATTAAAATCATTAGACTTTTTCAATCCTTTCCTAATTTTAATTTCACAGGTCAATTTAACATCCGCCAGTGATATTTGGTTGTTAGATTTCCAATACTTTGCAAAAAAATCAACCTTGCTGTTGGTATCATTACATTTACTAATTCCACATCTTCTTTCTTCAATTGTGTATCCAAAACCATATTTAACAATGCCATTTGTGGGGACATTTGAATCATTTCCCCTATAATTTCTTGTATTTCTTTAAAAACCAATGCCCATTCCATTTTTGTATCTCACACATTCACCACATACGTATGTAAATATGTCCCTTTTCTTTTTTTACACCTCTAGCGTATTGGAAATATATCTTTATTATATTTAACTTCGTAGATGTTATATACCATCTCCAATATACTTTACAACAATTTTCTTTTAATCTCACTGATATATTTTTCATCATTCTTCCTCTTTTATTTCTTTAATATCTTCTTGTCATATTTCTTTTAACTTATTTCCTACCAATGAGGCTGATGTGGAGACTCCAGTTGACCCAGAACATGGTGGCCAGATGCTGACTGGGACTAGAAAATGCAATCTTATATCCCCAATGCAGTTCAGTTTCACATCAACTGCCATACAAAGCCCTAAATGGTTTAGGACTTCACTACCTGCCAGACCACTTTCTCCTATGGAATTACCTCCCACCAGACATTTGCCTGGCCCTCTGTTTGGCTTATAAACTCAGTTATTCAAACAGGCATTCCCTCAAATATAATGCAAATCATGTGTTCAAAATTATATGCTATTTCATGTCATTTTAATTTTGTTTTCATTATGTTTATTGTATTTTTATATTTTTATTTTATTTTATCAATTATATGTGCTTATTGTGTATTGTATTGTACTGATTAATTGTAGCTAACAGTTCAGAGTGGCCTCACTGCAAGATGGGTCCAATAAATAAAATAAATAAATAGTTGATGAAAAGAAGGATTTTCTCTTGCATGAAACCAACTTTATATATGAAAGGGTGTCTTGTAAACCAACTTGATTGCTGCCATTGGTGTTGTCGACATTCAGGTCACCCATTGTTATATCAAACTTGGCATCCTAGTGGCAATGTGTGCAACAATATTGTGCAACAATATTGGGTCATTTCCTGGTTTGTTGAATTGTGGGTATAGAACCACTAATTAACTGGAGTTTTTTTTTAAAGAACTGCATATATTTTTTTAGTAACAGACTAATTTAGGCTCCTTTTACACGACCCCTAAAATCCGAAGCAAAGGGCTCCCAAATGGGGAGCTTAAAATTGTTTTCCCACCAGCTGCAAACTTTAAACAAAATAAAGTACGACCACGTCCACCTAAGCGTGCCCTAGCACACTTTAGAAGTACCTGGTCTCCAGAGGTAAAGCTGTGGATGCCGGGGTTCTGTTTTGGTTTTTTTTTGTCCCCACCACCCCTTTAAGAGACAGGAAAACCTACAGGGCTGCTGTGGGGCTGCTCAGAAGGCAGATGGAGGTGAGTGGAGGTGAGCCTGCATTCTTTTCTCCCTTTTTTTTCTCTCCCTCCCCTCATGTAGACAGTTGCAATGGAGGTTGGAAGGGTGGGAAGACAGGAAGAGGAACAACACCCCACAATCTCTGGTTCGAATTTAATTTGCCAGCAGATTTTAGAAGTCGTGTAAAAGCACCCTTACTGATTTTGAAAAAGGCGATATTAAATAAAAAAATTGTTGGCATTATAGCAACCTGCATATAATTCCTTTGGGAAGATGAGATGGGAGAGACTTTGGATTCAATGTCAATCACTTAGCAGCAGCCAATTGTTTCCTCTCTATGTCAGATTCCTTTACCTGTTTGTTTGCCTGTTTTTAAGTCAGGTTCAGTTAGCAACGTTAGTAATTCTATGAGTGTTAGTACTCAAAAGTTATGGAGGCAGCAGTTAGAGTTAGATGAAGTGTTTATGTAACCAGTCAGTCAGTCAATTGAATTGTTGTTGTTCAGTCGTGTCTGACTCTTTGTGACCCCATGGACCAGAGCTCGCCAGACCTTCCTATATTCTACTGCCTCCCAGAGTTTGGTCAAATTCATATTGGTTGCATTGATGATACCGTCCAACCATCTCATTCTCTGCCGCCTTCTTTTCCTTTTGCCTTCAATCTTTCCTAACATCACGAACTTTTCCAAGGACTCCTCTCTCCTCATGAGGTGGCCAAAATATTGGAGCCTAAGCTTCAAAATCTGTCTGGGGTAGGAACTGGCAAGCCACCCCAGTATCCCTGCCAAGAAAATTCCATGGTCAATTGAATAATGAAGTTATAATTAAGATCTCAAAATTTGTAACAAGTAAATATACTTTGTGATTCTGATATATATGAAGATTTGTGAGAAAAAGAGAAACTTTCTTTAAATTCTTTCTCAACACCATAGTCTGTGACTGAATCTATATTGCCAGTTGAGGTCCAACTAACCAACCATAGGTTGGCATATTTGAGGGGGAGTTGCAGTTTATATAATATGCTATGAAAGCACTTGTCTGAATTTTTATCCTCCACTGCACACCTGAGATTTTAAGCCTAAATTTTCTACTTTGTGCAAATAGTTTCTTCAGTTAAAAACTCACATATCAATATCAGTACATTCAAGGAAATTAAAATATCAAGAAACCAAAATAATAGTCTTTAAAGTGCAATAATGTCTCTTTTTTGCTTTTGTTTTGTCATGTGGTTGTTGTTGAAATGCCAACACATATTGAATTTTTTTTAAAAAAAATCAAAAATGCCACCTTCTGAACTGAACTTAAAAATGTCATTTTCTTAAATTGATTTCAGACATCAAATGTCACAACAAAATGTCTGAAGAAAATGTATGCCTTCATATCTACCTTTTCTTTTTAAAACATTTTTTTGGTCTTGCCTGGTTATGTCTATGTTTGGATATATACCGGTATATAAATGATTATCCACAGTTGTGATGTTTGTGCAGGAATCATTCTCACAAAGTTTGAGAACTCCCATGGGTGTTGCTAGAAATCATTTTGCTGGTCTCACATGGTGAGAAGAACAATAAAATAAAACTGTAGTTTCTTGTTCCCAGGCATGAGAAAGAAAGACATAAGGATTTACACCCTCTTTTTGGGCTGAATAACTCAAAATGGCACTGGAGAGGTCATTTCTACAAATATTTCTTTAGTCTCCAACATAACAATGGTGACAGGTGACTTCTTGCAAGTTGCCTTTCAGGGAAGATAGTCTGCCACTGTGGATTTTCTGATGGGTAGATCTCTAGATATTTCTGATCAACCACAGGATTCCAAGGATCCAGAAATTCACTAGATCAGATGGGACATAAAATGGTTTGCAACCCTATGAAAAATGTTTTGTCACATCTCTTAAAATTGTTGAGTACTATCTCTAAGTCTTAGACAAGTAACATTTCTGGGGAAAGATGTTTTACAGGAAGAAAAAAAATATTTCAAGTTACTTTCAGGAACAAAATGTTTTAAGCTTCAGTGCTTCCCTTCTTTCTGACCTTCATTTGCCCCGCTATTTCAGCAACTCATAGGAATAGCATCCTGCAGAGATTAATTCCCATTTTACCTTTTTTCTGCTTTGTGTAGGATTTTATGCTCCTTTCTAAGCTGTTTGAAACTCTCATTTTATAAGAACTGGTCTCAACATTGTAGATTTATTAAGAAACATTAGAGATGGGGAGGAAAGAAAGTGTCAATGGCAGCAGAGAAAAACATATTCCTTGCAGAAGGAGATGCAAGTATTTTTCTCAAAAGAAGCCGAGTTGTAAACTGAGAAGGAACCCAAATGCCTTTTTTTTGCCTAGCATACTGTGTTTCATATTAGCACACGTTGGCAGTTTCCCATTCCTTCCAACTTTTAGGCCAAAACCTGATCAAAAGGGAGATATGCAGTACTAATGGGAGATTTTAACTATCCTGATATACGGTGACCGTCAACTTCAGCTAAGAATGCAAGGTCCAACAGATTCCTTGATGCCCTTGCAGATAATTTCATGGTCCAGAAGGTAGAGGAGGCAACAAGAGGAACAGCCATTTTAGATCTGGTCTTAACCAATAGAGAGAACCTCATAAACGGGGTCAAAGTGTTGAGATCTTTAGGTAGAGGTGGCCATGCCCTCTTGGAATTTGTTATACAGTTGGAAGGTAAAGCTAAGCATAGTCAGACAAGAATCCTGGACTTTAAGAAAGCCAATTTTTGTAAATTTAGGAAATTATTGGCTGTGATTCCATGGTGTCAGGCCCCTGCCAGAACCTATTCCAGATACTAAAGAGTTAATGCCTGAAGAAGCCCCAGAAGGGGTTTCAGGGCTGTCAGTTCCTCCAGCAGCTGCACAGGAGAGTGACTCAGCATCTTCAGGGGATTCTCAACCCCCCACAGAGTGTTGCTTGTGGAAGGCAGTGAAGACTTACAACCAGAAGAAGCAGAGACAAGCTTTAATTAAGCCACCGACGTCTACATTTAGGGAGTCCTGAGTTTTGACAGGGTCATTGTAATCCATTAATAGCTTTTTATATGATTGATTCATTAGCCAGAAATCCAGTCCGTCCTGTAATGCAGAAACTTCTAGTGCTCAGCTCTCCAAGCATTCCCCCTCCATATTTGTTGAGATTTGTAGATTGGGGAAAATGCTTTGTTCGAATCCCGTGCTTCTTAGAAAATTAAAATTGAGACTCTCCTCTGCTTCTGAAGCAGACAGTCCACAAGCTTGCAGACTAGAGTAAATGCTCTGTTCCAGCACAACACCCAGATCAGAGCCAAAGATGAGACCTCTCATTTCCTCTGGAAAAAGCTTAGTCTCCCAAGCAGTGCTAGATTCTGCATTCTCCAAGCATTCCCTCTTAATATTTCTTGCTACTTGTACAGTGGACCCTTGTATAGCAAACAGTTTGTATAACATAAAATTTGTACAACACAAAGAATTCCGGAGATAGGGGAAATTTGCTTAACATAATTGCCTATGGAGCAAATCTGTACAATACAAAAATGGGGTCACTCTGTTTTCAATGCATTCCTATGAGAAATTTGTATAAAGGAAAATTTGCTTAACATAATTTCATTTGGAATGAATTAATTCCTTTATACAAGGTACCACTGTATATCAGGTTAAACACTCTGATCCAGATTAAAATCAGGACTCTCATCTGGTTCTGAATTGGGCTCAGGAAAAAACTTAAACAGGAGAGAGTCAACAATATTCTGGAGTTTGTCAAGCATATCCATAAATTGTTCATCTGACATTGGTTCGCGGCTCATTGTTAGTCCACTTCAACGGGTTAATCACTTCCAGAAGGGAGGGGTGTAAAAAGGAGAGCAAGGACAGGAAGAAGCGAAGGAGAAAAAAATCCATGTCTTATCTGAAGAATTTGCTTTGGAAGCATTGAGACAAGGTCAAATAATTTCCTTTAGTTCTCTCAGCCGAGCAAATGACTCCATAAAACAATTTATATAGATGTTGAAGCTTTGAATAATATTGTTTTAAAGTTTAATCTCCCAACGCATGCTTGTACTTGCCTTTTCAGGAAGGGGTAATGAGTACTTATTGAAGCAGAAAAGCATCCAAGCTCATGAAAATAAAGAAAAACATAGTCTTAGTTATGGCAGTAAAGTTTCCAAATATCTACAGTTATTATTTACATTTCTCTGGAGTACACAGTTTGAACCGCTGCCATGACAGATGGCAGACGGACTTTCCCCCAAACAGATTAGTTGATTTCTGAAGCTACGAAGTTTGCCGCCACAATTCTTCACAGCCCCCAGATGCTGCATCTCTTCACCCCTCCCTACAGGGGGGACTTACCCTTTCAAGTTCTGTTTATGTGGAGGAATTCCACCTGATAAGTCGGAGAGCTTATCGAGGCATCTCACTGCGGCATAACTGGAACCGGAACTCCCAAGGTTTATTCCTTCTAATACTGCGGAGTTAGAGTATTCAGCTTTGAGTGTTTTGTGCAATGAAGTCACATGGTTTGTGCAGTTGGTGAGATATGTGAATATGAATGAAAAATTTCCTGTGCAAATATTTAATGACTCCTATTCCTGTATCAAACTAGCACAAGATAAGAAAATTGGATCCAGAAGGAAGCATATGAGGCTCCTTTATAACAATGTTAATTATTGTGTGTTTAAAAAATTGGTACAGCTTGATTATTGCCCTAGTGATTGTAATGTGGCAGACATTTTTACTAATTCCCAGTCAGAAACACGTGTCTTTAAGGGAACAGCTGGGCATTCAAATCAATTAAATAGGAGGGGTGTCAGATATTAGATAGGAAAACATTTTGTATTAGAATTAGAAAGATGAGGCTTGTCTACAGGTGTTTCCTGTATGTATTTAACTGATTTGTAAAATGGAGTTGAGCATGTATTGCTGTATCAATGTCAAAACCCAGGTGTAGAGTATAAGTGTAATGAGCAATGCCAATGCAAGATAGGTGCAACACCATGAGGCAACCAGTTTCCTGATTTGTTATGATAAAGTATAAAAGGACTCCAGAATTCAGTAGACATTGGACTTTGGTGAGAAGACTTCTTGGACAAACAGGCTTAACAGAATAATGTTTGAAAAGGGATTTAAAAAAATATTGTTATTACCTGCCCTCAAGTCATCTCTTAGATATGGCAATCCTATTAATAAAGAGATCTCAAAAATGCCCTGTCCTCAACTACTCTGCTGTGCTCTTGTAAATTCAAGCCTGTGGCTTATTTCAGTGTTCATCTAGAATATACTTATTTCATTTTCTTATGGTCCTGGGTATCTCCAAAGCTCTTCCTGGCATCATATTTCAAACAAATCATTTGATTGATTGATTTTGTCCAACTAACAAGTTTAACGATTCCTAAAATCTGTTACATGACCCCCTGTGAAAATTAAAATCCTAGATTACAATCTAAAATTTTTAAATTACAATGAGAGTAAATGTAAACTATATTGCTTAATAACACAAAAGAGTTATATAAGAACCAACATGCAATAGAGATTATAAAAGTGCAATAGAAAGCAATTATAAGAGGTAGACCTAATGATTGCATGTATGCAATCTACATGTAGATGTATCAAGAATACTGAATAACTTGTATGCTTGCAGGCTTGAAACTTCTGAAAAAATATAGAGAAGAAATAGTACTTATCACAAATGCATTTCAGTAAGAAACACATTTATTACTCTGAGTAACTGAACTAACAGAAAGCAATCTCAATCTGGAATAAGAGTATCTTCTTCAGGTAAATTTTCAATGCCAAAATACATTCTAGAAAGACTATCAGCAAGAACATTCTGAGAACTTGGAATATATTGAACATCAACTGCAAAAACCTGTAACACCAAACTCCACCTAAGATATTGCTTGCTTGCTTTCAGATGATTCAATAATAATAAGGCCCTGACAACAAGATCTGGAACAAAGACAGTAACATAAATCAGGAATCAGGATACAAAATACAGTATTTTAATTCCAGAGTAGCTCCTGTTGTTAACCCCAGCTCCTCCCAAACTAGCAGTTTGACAGCATGTAAATGCAAGTAGATAAGAAGGCACCACCGTAAAAAGCAGGAAGGTAACCAGTCTGGAAGCTGAGTCATAACAACTGGACTTCTTTTCTTGAGAGACTGAAACATTTCAATGCTCATCCAAAAAGCTTCATCAATCTGAAGAAAGTTAGTTGCAAGTCCTCCATTTTATAGTTCAGGTAAACAGTGTTATGTGCACAGAAATGTGTTCAGCCATGCCAGCCACATGGCCACAGACTTGAACAACACTGGCTGTTTGGCTAAGAAACAGAGATGAGCACTGCCCCAAGATTTGGACACAACTAGCAATTGGTTGGGGAAAACCTTTACCTTTATTATGGTACAATGGTAGCCTTTCACTTTAGCTGCATTTTCTTTGTAAGAAGCAATTGGAACAATCATGGCTCAAATTCATATCCCTGAATTTCTTTAATCCCTAAAATTTCAGATGTTGCTCCTTTTATTATAATTTCTGTGAAGTCTGAAGGAGTTATTTGCATAAAATAGCATTCTGGCCTATCAGAATGCTATCTTCAGAATGTGCCTCCATCCAACCCATAGAACAGGTGTAATTCTGCCACTTTGAACCATGCCTTCAGAGTGAAATAAGCATTCAACTCATTCCTTACAGCCCATTCGTAGCTTCTGCTTATGGAAATATTTTTAAAGCAATTTTCAAAAACTGATAATAATATAAAGCAGTTCACTCATTTAAGCTGTGAAAGTACCATTTCCCCTTTGTGGCTTTTAATGATGTCAAACCAGACTGGCAGCACCTCCACCAGCAGCACACCACTCTGGTGAGGAGGGTGGGGTGAGGTGGGGAAGGGAGAAATGAACACCAATGCCAGATGCTTCTTTTAGGAAGTCAATCCATCTTGTTTTTATTTACACCCTAATATCTTTTTTGGGAGGCTACTGCTTCTGCTATCAGCCTTACAATATTGTATTGATTCTTTACTCCAGTGTTTGTTTGTTGTTTACATACATACACTCGTTGTCTTGTGTGTGTGCACTTGAACACACAGGCAGGCACATTCCATTTCAGTGCATCAAGTTGAATTCAGAAAATTGTTTTCAGTTTATTCCCTGAATACACTACTACTAAAAAATATTGTTTTTATTTACACCCTAATATCTTTTTGGGAGGCTGTTGCTTCTACTGATATCAGCCTTACAATATTATATTGATTCTTTTCTCCAGTGTTTGTTTGTTGTTTACATACATACACTCGTTGTCTTGTGTGTGTGCACTTGAACAAACAGGCAGGCACATTCCATTTCAGTGCATCAACTTGCATTCAGAAAATTATTTTCAGTTTATTTCCTGAATACAATACTACTAAACTATATTGTTTTTATTTACACCCTAATATCTTTTTTGGGAGGCTGCTGCTTCTACTGATATCAGCCTTACAATATTATATTGATTCTTTACTCCAGTGTTTGTTTGTTGTTTACATAAATACACTTGTTTTCTTGTGTGTGCACTTGAACACACAAGCAGGCACATTACATTTCAGTGCATCAAGTTACATTCAGAAAATTATTTTCAGTTTATTCCCTGAATACACTACTACTAAACTATATTGTTTTTATTTATACCCTAATATCTTTTTGGGAGGCTGCTGCTTCTGCTGATATTAGCCTTACAATATTATATTGATTCTTTACTCCAGTCAGTGTTTGTTTGTTGTTTACATACATACACTTGTTGTGCTGGGTGTGCACTTGAACACACAGGCAGGCACATTACATTTCAGTGCATCCAAGTTGAATTCAGAAATTAGAAACTTATACCAAGGTCCAGCAGGGCAATATTGAAAGCTTGTACAAAAGAACACAGTGTGAGAGTAAACTTGTGGGTCAAAAGGATAAGTTTATTAGAATAGTTTGTTACTTAACACAAATATAAAAAGAAAACATATTTCTAATACTTTTTGAGAAATAAAAAAAAATGAGGAGGGGTGGCAGAGCCAGAGGGAAGGGCAGGGGGACCCCCACTAAAATAAATAGAGGCACATTTCTGAAGGAAGGCACAGGAAGTAGTAGTGCAGATAGTGATATTGCTGCCACTCCCTCTCCAAGCAGCAGATGCAGAACCAGCACGACCGTACCATCTTCTGTCACTGAGGGAAGCATAGATGACTGCATGCGAGCCCCAATGCCACCAGGCTTTGACATGGACACACACCCCGTTTATCAGGAGGAAGACGAGGACTTGGAATCAGAAACAGGCTCTTTGCATCTACATATCCCGGATTCTGAGGACCTGTTGGCAGAAACAGATAAAAGGCAGGCTTCAGGCAGTGATGGAAGGAGCAGCCCTCTTTCCACCCAGAGTACCACCAGTGACATCAGCAGTCAATTGTCCCAGCAGGGTACAAGCCACACCACCACCCGTACAGCAGTGGCAGGCAGTACCAGAGGGGGCAATACTTTCCATCAGCCTTGTGGCTCTCTCTGGGAGCATTTTGATAACAGCCCGGAAGACTCGAGGCTTGCGGTGTGCAAGAAATGCGGGGTGGTCGTGCACAGGGGGAATAACCCCAAACACCTCTCCTCAAGTGCCTTGCATAGCCACCTCATGCGAAGGTACCCTGGGACTCCGCCTGGGACAGTGTCAGGCCCTGGTTCCTCAGGGAAGAAGAGAGGGGAAGCAGGCATGGGGAAGGACTCCAGAGACAGCTCCGCTGAGAGTGGGAAGAGGCAGGCCACTCTGCAGGAAGTGGTGCCGCTGTGTGGGAGTTTTGTCAGCCAACGAAATAGGGCCAAGGCACAGGAGACCACCACTCACGTGGTTGGTGAAATGGTGGCCATGAACGGGTTGCCCCTCTCCTTTGTGGAGTCATCAGGCTTCATGCACCTGATGAAGCACGTGCCTCCATGGTATGAGCCTCCATCCCGGTGTACCTTCAGCAGGTGGGTGATTCCCTCCCTTTTTGATTCCGTCAGGGACATGGTCCGGGCCCTGCTGCAGGCGGCCAGAGGAAGGAAGATCCACTTCACTTCTGACCTCTGGACCGGTGGGCACCACGGATACCTCTCTCTGACGACTCATTCGTGGCAACCCAAGGAGGTCCTTGACACCAGGGCATCCCAAGAACAGCTGCAGGGGGAGCCACAAGGGAGCACCCCAAGAGGGTACAGGGTGGTGCTTCTCCAGGCACAAAGCATGGAGTATAGTGCCAAAGGCATCCACATTGCTGCGGTCCTCAAGACGGCACTGCAAGAGTGGGCACCCGAGGGGGAGGTCAATCACGGATTCATGGTTACTGACGCAGGCCGTAACATGATCAATGCAGTTGATAGGGCAGGGCTACATGGCATCGTGTGCGCACCACACAAACTGCACCTAGTGGTATGTGATGCCATTGGGCTGGGAGCACCAAAGGACTCCTGGGATGAGGGGACCCTGGAGACCAAGGCCTTCCTGGACAAGTGCAGGAAAATAGTCGAGCACTTCTCACGCAGCGTCAAGTCATCCAGGATGATGCGTGAGAGGCAGGCAGAGACAGGCCGACCAGAGCACGTCCTGATCCAGGACGTGACCACCCGATGGAACTCCACCTACGAAATGGTCACGCGCCTGGTGGAGCAGAGGCAAGTGGTGGAATACGTCATGTCCCACACTCCCGTCCTGCCTGAGGGAAGGGTGTTGGACATTGGTGCTACCGAGTGGCTCACCCTCTCCCAGATGGTGGGTATCCTGCAGCCTTTTGAGGAGACCACCCATGTCCTCAGCAACTACAACACCAGCCTGGGCGATGTACACCCCCTGGTAAATGCCCTTCACCAACGCCTAGAAGCCAGTATCCGGGAAGAAGCCGATCTTCTCCCAAATTGCAGGGCCTTGGCAGACAGGCTGTTGACCAGCGTGGATACCAGCCTTAGCCCACTGAGGAGGGAAAAGGTGTACCAGATGGCATGCCTGTGCGACCCTCGCGTCAAGGGTTCCCTGGGAGGCAGCGCTGCTGACCTAAACTCCTGGAAGACGGAGCTATGCGATCAAGTCCGCAGGGCTGCCTCAAATCAGGCCCAGGCGTTCCCGAGGGTGCACGGAAGCCAGAGCGATGCAGAAGAGGAATCCTCGCAAGGGTACTCTTCCTCCTCTACTTCAGGAGTGTCCACCCAGAGACCAGGTTCCTTACCAGCAGCCAACTATCTGGCCTCTGCCCTAGCCATTGCAGTCTCCTCCGCAGTGGAGGCAAGGGAGGAAGAAGAACCGGACCCCGCTCTGACCATGGTGAGGGAGTACATGGCCGACCACCTCCAACCCATCACCTTGGACCCACTCCACTACTGGGCCAGAAAGGCAGACATCTGACCCGCTCTTTCGACTCTGGCGTTGGACCTCTTGTCCATCCCACCCACCAGTGTCCAGAGTGAGCTTGTCTTCTCCCACATGGGAGATGTCCTGAGGCCGTGCCGCTCTCGTCTGGACCCGGAGACCGTGGAAAGGTTGACTTTCATCCGCTTCAACCTTTCCACATTGGGATTACCCCAACACTCCAAGAAGTAGGCCCACAGTCGTTCTTCCACTGGTTCCGTCCGAAACAGGCCTCCCTTGCTGTAACATCCACTACCAGAGCAACACTTATACCTGCCTGCCTGCAATTATGCCTGCCTCCCAGCTTGGCTTCCTCCCTGCAAGCCCAACTTCCTGCCACCCTGCCTGCCTGCCTGCTTGCCTACCAGCCTACCTGCCTGACTGGCCTTGTGCCTACCTGCTTTCGTGCCCACCTGCCTGTCTGTCTGCCTTCCTGCATTCCCACTCAATTTGAAGGGTTAGATTACTGCCCAATTTTTATAGGCCTTGTCTGGCTCCGAACCAGGGAGGACCACTCAATGTGTCATTTGGAAGGGTCTGTGTAGGCCCAATTTTTCTAGCCCTTGCCTGGCTCGGAACTAGGGAGGACCACTCAATGTTTATAATTTCGAACAAGACTGTTGGGGTTGCAGCCGTGCAACTTCCCCTACCCCTACCCCTAACCCAATCTAAACAATGCCTGTATGCCTCCCATCCTAACATTCCACCAGCACAATGCAGTTATGCCTGGCTGTCTGCTCTGTCTATATGACTGTCTGCCCACCTTCCACCTTTGTCTGCCTGAATGCCTGTAATTCCGCTGCATGTATGGATGTAATAAGGGCTATATAATTAGCCCAGTTTTTATAGGGCTTCCCTGGTCTTTGTAGTAGCCCAGGAATATTTTCTCTAGGGTCAGTGTTGGCCCAGTATTTCCCCATTGGCCATGGCTGGTCTGAGTGTAATACACCCCAATACCTACCTTCCTTGATTCGTTCCTCCCTTCCCTTGGGTTTTGGAGCCACTCTGCTTACAAAGTGCTCAGGATGCACTTTAGAACAACAAACTACCTCAAAGACTGATTAGCAGGGGCCTAGCTATCCTTACAGCCTTAAAGGAATAGCCCTTTTCTCCTGCATCCACTCTGTCTCCTGGGTTGATGAAACTTGGTCTCCTGGGGTGGAGAAACTATGCCTCCAAAGGCAGAAACAATCCTCCCTTCTGGCACTTTGGCTTTGTGCCTTCCCTAGCCTGGGTGGGTACCCTGCAAGCCTGCCTTCCTACCTGTAAGCAGACTGCCTGCTTCCCTGCCTGCCTGGCTGCCTACCTGCCTGCCTGACAGGCTCCCAGGACTCCCAGCTTGGAGGATGCCTTCCAGGTGCTTCTCCTTCAGCCTATCAGTGGTTCAGTGCTTCAGGTTCAGCCTCCAAGCCGACATGCGCCCTGTCAGCCACTCTTCTCGACTTCCCCAGGCAGAAAATCACCTGAGGAGACCAAATTTAACAGGCACAGTCATCATCAACTATTTTGTTTAGAGTTGGGGTACTCTGTCCTCCAACATGGGGGTGCTCACTCCCACCGGTTACAGTCCAGGTTGGGAAATTCCTTTGCAGAAGGAGGGGAGATTCCTTCCAACTAGCATTCCATCTTCGAAAGGCAGAAGAAACAATCCCTCCCTAGCACTCTGGCTTCGTGGCTTTCCTGGGTGGACAGTGTCTCCACTGGGTAGGTAAATCTGTGGCCTAGTGGCCTCCAAAACTCTGGCTTTGTGGCTTTCCTGGGTGGACAGTGTCTCCACTGGGCAGGCAAACCTCTGGCCTAGTAGCCTCAAAAACTCTGGCTTCGTGGCTTTCCTGGGTGGATTGTGTCTCCACCGGGCAGGCAAAACTCTGACCTAGTGGACTCCAAAACTCTGGCTTGATGGCCTCCAAAACTATTGCTTCGTGGTTTTCCTAGGTGGACTTTGTCTCCTCTGGGCAGGCAGAACTCTGGCTGTATGGCCTCCAAAGTAGGTGGCTGAAAGAATCCCTCCCCATTGTTCCCCGCCGTTCTGGCTTCATGGCTTTGCTGTGTGCTTCCGTAGACTGTGACTGCACAGTGCAGTCAAAACTCTGGCCTTGTGGCCTCCAAAGGAGGCTGCTGAAACAATCCCTCCCCAACCAAGAAAATTTCCCTTGCGCTCTGGGTTCCTGGCTTTGCTGCGTGGCCGTGGACTGTCAGAAATCGGGCTCTGCTGCCTGCACACCAACTGTTCAAGGCAGTAGGTCCAACCCCACCACCCGTCCTTCCTGCCTTTGCCAATCAGTTCTTGAAAAAACAGTGGTCCCTTTTTTGCTGGCAGTCCAGGGGGTGTGTGTCCTTTTCTTCCCAGACAGCACTTCTTGCAATTTGGGCCCAAACGAAAACAGTAACAGGGTTAGTGTTAGGGTTAGGGTTAGGGTTAGGGTTCGGCCACTTCCGGCAACACAGCAGGGAAGCCGGACAAAGTGGAGAGCAGCGGAGGTTCTCTGCCCTGGAGATGGGCCTCGAGATGCGCAACCTGGTGGTGGTCAAGGAGAGAGAAGGTCTGCTACTCTGTTTGCTCCATGAGTGAACCTGTCTCCTCAGGATACTCCAGCTGGCGATGATTCCATGATAGATTGAGGGGAACTCATCAAGATGAGTTGGGGGGGGAAGCATCTGAATCTCTGACCGCAGGGCAGTCAAAAATCTGGCTTCGTGGCCTCCAAAGTAGGTGGCTGAAGGAATCCCTCCCCATTGTTCCCTGCTGTTCTGGCTTTGTGGCTTTGCTGCATGCATGCGTGGACTCTGTCTCCACTGGGTGGGTGAAAGTGGTCTCCTGGGTACTCAAAACTGGCCTCCAAAGTAGGGGCTGAAGGAATCCCTCCCCTATGTTCCCCGCCGTTCTGGCTTCGTGGTGGCTTTGCCACATGCGTGAACTATGTCTCCACTGGGTTGGTGGAAGTGGTCTCCTTCCTGGAACCTTCCATTTCTCTTTCTAGTTCCCTATTTCTATCTTTCTATTTGTATATCTATTTCCATTTCTATTTCTATTTCAAGTACCCTATCCTCTAGTACCCTATCTGTCCTATAGTACCCTAGTATCCTCCAACTTTCTATTTCTCATTCTCCTCCCTGGAACCTTCGCTGAGAGAGAAAAGTACCAGGCTGAAAGAATCCCTCCCCGTTGTTCCCCACCATTCTGACTTTGCGGCTTTGCCACGTGCATGCGTGGACTATGTCTCCACTGGGTTGGTGGAAGTGGTCTCCTTCCTGGAACCTTCCATTTCTCTTTCTAGTTCCCTATTTCTATCTTTCTATTTGTATATCTATTTCCATTTCTATTTCTATTTCAAGTACCCTATCCTCTAGTACCCTATCTGTCCTATAGTACCCTAGTATCCTCCAACTTTCTATTTCTCATTCTCCTCCCTGGAACCTTCGCTGAGAGAGAAAAGTACCAGGCTGAAAGAATCCCTCCCCGTTGTTCCCCACCATTCTGGCTTTGCGGCTTTGCCACGTGCATGCGTGGACTCTGTCTCCACTGGGTTGGTGGAACTGGTCTCCTCCCTCAAAGCTTCGCTGAGATAAAAGTACCAGGTGAAAGAATCCCTCCCCATTGTTCCTCGCCGTTCCGGCTTTGTGGCTTTGCCACGTGCATGCGTGGACTCTGTTTCCACTGGGTTGGTGGAACTGGTCTCCTCCCTGGAACCTTCACTGAGAGAGAAAAGTACCAGGCTGAAATTATCCCTCCCTGTTTTTCCCTGCCATTCTGGCTTTGTGGCTTTGCCACGTGCTGCATGCGTGGACTCTGTCTCCACTGGGTTGGTGGAACTGGTCTCCTCCCTGAAAGCGTCGCTGAGATAAAAGTACCAGGCTGAAAGAATCCCTCCCCATTTTTCCCCGCCATTCCGGCTTCGTGGCTTTGCTGCGTGCATGCGTGGACTCTGTCTCCACTATGTTGTTGTAACTGGTCTCCTCCTTGAAAGCTTCGCTGACAGATAAAAGTACCAGGCCGTAAAGAATCCCTCCCCATTGTTCCCCCGCTGTTCTGGCTTCGTGGCTTTGCTGCATGCATGCGTGGACTCTGTCTCCACTGGGTTGGTGGAACTGGTCTCCTTCCTGGAACCATCTATTTCTCTTTCTAGTTCCCTATTTCTATTTATCTTTCTATTTGTATATCTATTTCCATTTCTATTTCAAGTACCCTATCCTCTAGTACCATATCTATCCCATAGTACCCTAGTATCCTCCATCTTTCTATTTCTCTTTCTCCTCCCTGGAACCTTCGCTGAGAGATAAAAGTACCAGGGTGAAATAATCCCTCCCCGTTGTTCCCCGCCATTCTGGCTTCGTGGCTTTGCCGCATGTGTGCGTGGACCCTGTCTCCACTGGGTTGGTGGAAATGGTCTCCTGGATTTGAAAACTGGCCTCCAAAGTAGGTGGCTAAAAGATTCCTTCCCCGAACTTCCCCGCAATTCTGGCTTCGTGGCTTTGCTGTAAACAGACAAGAGCAGCTGAAGGTGGGCCCACATGTCTGGATCATGCTGAGCGGGAGGGAAGCCTCTGCCCGTGGCCACCTGAGACAACACCGAGGTGACTTCCAGCGACATGACAGGGAAGCCGGACGGGGTGGAGGGCAGCGGAGGGTCCTGCCCTGGAGATGGGCCTCAAAATGTGCAATCTTGTCAAGGAGTGAGGTCTACTCTGCTTGCTCAATGAGCGAACCGGTCTCCTCGGGATACTCCAACTGGCGATGATTCCCCACGAGATTGAGGGGAACTCATCCGGATGAGTTTTGGGGGGGAGGGAAAGCATCTGAATCTCTGACCGCAGGGCAGTCAAAACTCTGGCTTGGTGGGCTCCAAAGTAGGTGGCTGAAAAAATCCTTTCCTGTTGTTCCCCGCCGTTCTGGCTTCATGGCTTCTTTGATGCATGTGTGGACTCTGTCTCCACTGGGTTGGTGGAAGTGGTCTCCTGGATAGTCAAAACTGGCCTCCAAAGTAGGTGGCTGAAACAATCCCTCCCCGTTGTTCCCTGCCGTTCTGGCTTCGTGGCTTCTTTGCTGCGTGCGTGGTCTCTGTGTCTCCACTTGGTAGGTGGCACTGGTCTCCTGGGTAGTGAAAACTGGCCTCCAAAGTAGGTTGCTGAAACAATCCTTCCCCGTTGTTCCCCGCCGTTCTGGCTTCTTTGCTGTGTGTGTGGACTCTGTGTCTCCACTGGGTTGGTGGAAGTGGTCTCCTGGGTAGTCAAAACTGGCCTCCAAAGTAGGTGGCTGAAGCAAACCCTCCCTGTTTTTCCCCGCCATTCTGGCTTCGTGGCTTTGCTGTAAGCAGACAAGAGCAGCAGAATGTGGGCCCACATGTCCTCCGGATCATGCTGAGCGGGAGGGAAGCCTCCGCCCGCGGCCGCCTGAGACAACACCGAGGCCACTTCCATGAGCGAACCGGGCTCCTCGGGACACTCCAACTGGCATTGATTCCCCGAGAGATTCAGGGGAACTCATCCAGATGAGTGTGTGTGTGTGTGTGTGTGTGTGTGTGTGTGTGTGTGTGTGTGTGTGTGTGTGTGTGTGTGTGTGTGTGTGTGTGGAAAGCATCTGATTCTCTGACCGCTAGTTGACCAGGGTGGTATTTGCTTGAAAGCTTTACAAGGAGTGTCATGGGGAGGGGACATTGAGAGGAGTAGAGTAGACCCTCATCCAGATTTGGGGGATGAACGGAATACTGTGTCTCCTGCTGCCTCTGAGAGGTGGAGGGGAAATTGGATGGATTAAAGGCTTCAATTCAAAATAAACAAACAAAAAGGATAACAGGCAGCCAGACCAAGTAGGGTGGCCGCCGATTCAGTCAGCGTTGACCAAGAGAAAAAAAGAATATTGCATTCTGCCCACTTTGTTTGCTTTATTGCATAGGATGCAGTCTTATGCTATGATATATTTATTAAATATCTTATTCATCGCCCAGTTTAAAGTGTTTTCCCTCTGCTCTGGGTCATTGCGGGATCCCCCCATGCTCTGGGAAGTCAAATTGCGCTAAATCACGGTAGAAACGACAAACGACAAACGAAACGTCAAAATGACAAATTTTCGAGAAAATTCGCGACAAACGGAAATGGAACGAAACGGACCCGTTCTGACAAACGAAAAATCAAAACATCATTTTTTTCTGGTCGTGCCCATCTCTACCCCTTAATATATCTCATTTACCTTGAAAGCCAGGTTAGGGTCTTTACAAGTCAGTTTGGCCTTGACAGCGCTGAACAGAAACACAAACAGACATCTTCACTATCAGAGGGGGGGAAAGTAGCTTATTATAGGTACCTGTGGTACTTTAATTCATTATTTTCCAATGCTGAAAGGCAGCAGCTTTATCCTGTCCTCAGACTGAAAAAAGTTGTTTGGACGAGCAGCAAAATGTTTCAGTCTCTCAATAAAAGAAGTCCAGTTGCCATGACTCATCTCCCAGATAAACTCACCTGGATAACTGAGAATCTTCACAGACATTCAGCTACTTTGGCCCCTGTCTATACATTTTATTTGTACAAATAAGTGGCTAATCTTCAGTTTCAAGGATCTTGTGCAGGATTCTTACAGGTTATTTGCTTAGAGGACACATTGCCTTCCCATCTTCAGGGTGGAGACAACACAGAAATTTCCCACATTTAGAAAGAAATATTGACCTACTATTAGGGCGAGAAGATTAATGGAAATAAGATAAAGCTGCCTGTGCCATGTGGACTGCCTGCGGGGGTGGGGTGGGCTATTAGTAGATTCCCAACTCAATTAGAATGATTTTCTCCTAGGGGGACCCCCTTTGGAGTTTAATAACTTAGCTCCCTGAACCCCAAAACATCTCCAAATCTGGGGGACCTACAGGGAAGTGCTTGAGGAAGCTCCCTTGCAATTTTGGTGACTCTAGGATGCATAGTTTTATTCTTGGAGGGGAAAATGGCATTTCATTTCATAATGAAACAATTCTACCATTTTGTTACATAATGAAACAATGAAACAGTGCTTCATTTTTCGTTTTCTGCCCATCTCTTGTTGTGAGTTTAAAAAAGATAATGTCACACTATATTATTAGCTAACAAAGCTTTTAATTCTGCCTTACCTGACCTTGCTATTGCTCTGTTAAATAAATTAGGATGACTTTCACATCTATTCCTTTTTATATCCGTTCCATCTCTCTTCTTGTTCGTCTGAGGAGCAAAAACAACATGGTAATAAACGCACACTGCTGAATCATACATTGATGACTTGTATGTGTGAATGGCCACCACAGCTCTAAAACCACAGAATGAATTTTGAACCACAAATGCAATGCATTTTCTTTATACTACTCAACACATTTAGGTGCCTTTCTTGAAGATACTATGGTAAATAAAAGTCTATATTTGTGTTGAACCTGCCCTGTGATATTGGATATTTTTGGTCTTTCCTGAGACTGTGAGAAGACATGGAGATGCATTGACAGGGTTTTTTTTTTACAGCCTATATTCATCTCTGACAGATCCTAATACAATCATACAATAAAGGGAGGTCATTCTGTAGCTTGTCTTGGCAGCTCAAAAGAAACTGCATATCACATGTTTCATGCTGTGTTAAATGACTGTGTAGTAACAGCAAAAGGTTCAGGCACCCGGAAAGTGCAAAATCCATTAAAAAAATCAAGGACAAGGCAAGCCATTGAAGGAAATAAGGAACTTTAAAGATGTAGCAAGGCAGTTCATTCAGAAACCATTTGTCTTCCTTTAGATTTTTATGTGCCAACATATGTGGCCATTGAGAGAGAGAAAGCACTAGAGATGAATATGGTAGTAGATGTCAGGAAAAAGAAATACTAGAATATTATTAAATCAGAGGGAGGAAATGATGATGGGAGAATAAAGAGTGCATCCTGATCTATGGTTGAATTTAGGGTTCAAGATTTTTTTTCTGATGAAGATCTCTGTGAGTTTAGGCTTCCTGGTTGAATCCTGCCTGGTGGAAGCCTATATTTGTACAGCAGACTGTGTTTAGAGAGATTGGCATCCAAGGGATGATTGGTGAGGGTATGGAACAAATTAAGGCTTTTTGAGTGTGATGCTTAGACTGAATGTTTTATGAGAGCATTTTTCGGTACCCATATTTTTGTGCCATTACAATGGGATACCTGAATTCTCTGTTGTAGTTGCGGGCATAGATGTTCCTGCCGCTTCACGTTCTGACCATCTCTCTTTTCCCTCTGCAGAGCAGGAGGCAGAGCTGGGTGGATCAGAAGAAAATTGTCAAGAGCTGGGGTAAAGAGTGGGTGAATGTTTGGAGTGATCATGCACAGCCACCAACATCACTAGCTGAGCGTAGAGGGAAGTGGTTCTGCTGTCAAAGATTAGGCTGGCAGATCACTCCTCTAGTCAACTCCCCGCAAAAAGTGATGATTCTGCATAGTCTGGACAGCTAGTTGGAAAAATAAATATAAAAAAATAATCCCCCCACCCCCATACTATTAAATCCCATGTAGTAATCTGCATTTATATATTGCACAGTTTAAAATTGGTTTATTTTATTTTATTTATTTTAGAGTATTTTTACACTGCCTTTCTCCTTGGAAAAGGGCCCAAGGTGGCTTACAGTAATGAGGGACAATATACAGTCCAGTACACTTAAGACATATTCAAATAATTAAGAGCAGGGAATTGAGGGACATCTTACAGCATTAAAAGACGACATTACATTAAAGCTACAAGAGACCACAAGCAGTTAAAGAGGGAGTAAAATTCCATGTAAACGTTATGAGTGAAGGAAATTAGCATTAAAAATACTGTATAGTCTCAATGTCATCACAAAGTCTATAAACACGAACTCAATTCAGCGGACTCTATGTGATCATGTATGGTAGATTCTTATATAAGTCGCATAATAGGTAGTCCATCATTCAAGGAAAGCTTGCCTGAAGTGAAAGCTCTTTGCCCGTTTCTGGAGAGACATAAGAGATGGGGCAGTCATTGCCTCTAGTGGGAGGGAGTTCCAGAGTCTGGGTGCAGCAGCTGAGAAGGCCCCACAAGCTGTTTACAAGCACACTGGCACAAAGATCATGATTTTGAACCAAATTCAAACAACCCAATTCAATATGGTAACCACACTCTGAAGGTTTTTTTTATTGCCTTTAGCTGTAATTTTATTTTTTTTAATACTGAAAACTTTCTTGGATCCTTTTAGAAGAAAGGTGGGGTAAAATATTTTAAATAAATAAATAAATAAATAAATAAATAAATAAATAAATAAATAAATAAATAAAATTGTTCCCCTAATAAATGACCTTTGTCAGCATTCCACTCTTTCAATAAAACTTTGTTATGGTTCCATCCTTAAATGAGGATACTGTATATGCCTATTCCCATGGGAAATTGAGCCCATTCCAAATAATGGAAATGGTGTTGATTTGAAATTGATGGTAGAAGAGCATTAAATATTATTTAGTAGGTTATATTGTCAATCCTCAATGTATTCTGTTTAAAAAAAAATTAAAACATGTAGACAGAATATCATCTGAGCCAATATGCCTAGTTCAATTTTCTTTCCCTGAAGAAACCTCTCCATTTTCTTTTAGCAGGTATTCCGAGCATGGTTCCTCTTAAAGCCAATTTAGCATTAAAGAATCCTACATGAAATTTAGCTGAAATATTAACAGTACTGCCAATCCTTCAAATGGATCTTTTGCCAAAGTCATAATAGTGTTAAACCAGATCAAATCATTCTAAATAGATTAGATGATGATTTTTCTTTGGAGCTCTTCAATATGTTGTGGCATATTTCACCAATAAAACCTCCTGAAAATGTGGCTTTTTTTTTCATTAAAAAGAACACAGCCACACTGCATTGGCTTAAAACAATTAGGATTTCTAAATTGCATTTCATCTTTTCTGCGCCAGTGCCACATGTGTGTCTTTTAAAAGTAGTGGACATATAAAGGAGGCAAAACTTATCTTGTAGAAGACTCTGCACCCTGGAAAAAAGATGTTGTTTGTTATAAGAGAAGACAGAAACTAAAGTACCTAAAGATTTTCTTCCCTAAATAAAGACAGATGGAACCCCCTCCCATTCTCCTTACTGCTCAACTAAATTTTATATAAAAGCGAGGAGAGAAGTAATATTGCTATCCCTCCTAAGACACATTTTTCTCTAGCTCTTCAATTATATTTTCTCTAAGGTAAAAAAAACTGCAGCCATATTTATAATGATAGCTTTCACTTCACTTTGTAGAATTGACCTGTATTTGGGTGGGGGGGGGGGGGAGAGGGTTTAGAAGACTTTAGGAAGATCCACAAAATCTGCTACATTTTGAAGAACACTTTATCCGAGGCCTGCTGAAAAATGGGCTGAAAAACATCTACCACCTGCTAGATTAGCTAAAATGTTTCTTAACATATCTAGTAAATGTTGGGAATTTGATCAAAAAGGGTACTTATTATTATGTATGATGGACTTGTGATACTGCAAAAAATCGATTAAAATACATACATGACTTGTTAAAATGTTTTTTAAAAATTGCATAGATTTCAAACCAGAATTATTTTAATTTTCATACCAGAAAAATTTAATAAACAAAATGTATGCTTAATATTGCATATTTTGACAGAAGCTAGGATTGCAATGGCACTATGTTGGGGAAATGAAGGAATGCCTACAGAAGAAGATAGATTTACATTGGAAAAAAAAGAGAAGGAAGTTTCAGGACATTGTCAGATGTGGAATCTGTGCTACAAGTGGTTAGAAAAGAGAAGAAGAGACTAAGGCCTTAATTTGTATTAACAAATGAATGTAAGCAGAACCCATATAAAGCCATGTTTAATAATGGATTTTATTAGTAAAAAGTTAATTAAAAGTTTAAACACACACACACACACACACACACACACACACACACACAGAAAGAGAGAGAGAGAGAGAGAGAGAGAGAGGGCCAAAAAAGAGACTAGGACAGGGTATAAGCACGAAATCCCTGCTAATATTAAGACCACATTGACCCACAAAACAAAACATATTGTTGGGAACCTCAACCATTCCACCCATCTTGTCTCTATACAATTATCTGATAATTTCAAAATCTTCAAAGATAGTGTGTGCCCTTAAGTTACTCCTGATGTTTGATGTGAGTGAATGACCAAGTTGCTGTGGCTTTGTTTTACTGAAAATTTTCTTACTTCCACCCCTTCTAATATGTTTTTTTTTCAGTTCTCTGTGTATCTATGGCTTGAAAAATATGGATTATCATTGAGGGCTGTGATGAAAACTCTGCTGGAGGTGGGGGAAAATTGCCAAGCTCTTGTGCATCAAGATGATAAAATCACAGTCCTTTGTTAGCCAGCCCTTGAACTGATTCTAGATGTGTATAGAGAGAAGTGCTTACAGTCGACATGTCAGACCTTAGATTTTGTAAATTCAGAGGATGTAGATCTTTTCACTTTCTTCTCATATGCAGCAGCACTTTCTTCTCATATGCCATCTACCAGGAGATTTTGGAGCGCTACATGCTTCCCTCCGGAGATGAGCTTTATGGGGATGGGGACTTCATTTTCCAGCAGGATTTGGCACCTGCCCACACTGCCAAAAGTACCATGGCCATGGGATTACTGTGCTTGATTGGCCAGCAAACTTGCCTGACCTGAACCTCATAGACTAGAGAATCTATGGGGCATTGCCAAGAGAAAGATGAGGGACGTGAGACCGAACAATGCAACAGAGCTGAAGGCCGCTATTGAAGCATGCTGGTCTTCCAAAACAACTCAGCAGTGCCATAAGTGATAGTATCCATGCCACACCGCATTGAGGCAGTAATTGATGCAAAAGGGGCCCAAACCAAGTGCTGAGTACATATGCATGCTTATACTTTTCAGAGGTCTGATAGTGTTCTATTTCCAATCCTTGTGTTATTGATGTCATGTAATAGTCTAATTTTCTGATGTTGTGAATTTGGGGTTTTCATGAGGTGTACACCATAATCATCACAATTATATCAAAGTAAGGATTGACATATCTCGCTTTGCATGTAATGAGTCTATCTCATATATTAGTTTCTCCTTTTGAGTTGATTTACTGAAATAAATGAACATTTGCACAATATTTTAATTTTTCAAGTTTTTCCTGTATGTTATATCATTCTTGACTAAAAGATGTCGACTGATCCATGCAGGTCAAGTAAGATTTTGACCAAGAAATTTGTTTATATTGGCTCTCCCTGTACCAGATCCAAGACTCAAATGCTTGTACTATGCTCACTTTCTCAGATCAGTGCTAATTATACAAATGGCACCAGGGTTAAACATACAGATGGGTGGTGGACAAACTCAACTACTAATGCCCTGGATTTGCATAATGTACAAATTTGGTTTCCCGGTTTTGGAAGGCTGTAATACAGCAAACTTAGCTTTTGTCCTTGAGCATTTATTTAGTTCTAATACTGAACGCTGGAACAAGAAAAAAAGTGGGAGGATTTCTCTCTGCTTATCAATGGTAAACCACATTTAGCTCGTAGTTTGTGAACTAGTTGCCAGAGGCATATTGCTTCTGTAGTCTTTGTACATATGTAGAATCTGACAGCAGTGTATGTAAGAAATGGATGAATGATTGAAATACAGAATACCTTGCTATAAATACGAAAGGCAATGGTATTGCGCTAAATAAAAATAAAAAGCCCAAATCCAAGTTATTGCAAAACTTTTTTTAGGCCAACACAAAGAACCCCAAAATGTGTGCAAGCTTCCAAGATTTCCTCACCACACAAGATGTTGTTTAGGAAGAGGGAAAGTACAGTGGAACCTTGACTTACGTCATTAATCCGTTCCGGAGGTCTGGACTGAAGTCAAACATGACATAAGTCAAACAAACTTTTCCCATAGAAAGTAATGGGAAAGTGGGTTGATCTGTTCCAGACGATGAAAAAGACCCCCCAAAACAGCAATTTAACACAAATTTGACTGTCTAACCAGACAGCAATAATGCATGCTGTACTATAAAATAAGACAGCATTGTAGATGAAATAAATGAACTTGTATTCAATTAACAAATTTTAATTAACAAATTTTAATTAACAAATTTTAATTAACAAATTTTAATTAACATTAACAAATTTTTATTAAAATTAACAAATTTTATGCCCGCCAGGGAGAGGTAGAAGAAGGTGGTGGGGAGAAACAGGCCTAGCCCGGAGCAGAGCCAGGTGCTCGCTCGGACGGAGCTCAGCCTGGTTGGAGGAGGAGGAGGAAGGTGGTGGCTCCCGGTGAGGCCAACCTCGACTTCCTCGGCCTTGCTGAAGCCACCGCAGGATGAGAGGAAGAAGGGTGGGGACCTTGGCAGGGAGAAAGTTGGGGTGCAGCCCCAGGGCCAGGCCAAGTGTGAAGCGATCAGGGAGCCCCTGGTGCCACCCCCCTGTGTATGTGTGTGTGTATGTGTGTCCTCTCCCCACAGTTGCTCAGGGAGAGAGAGATAGGGTGTGTGTGTGTGTGTGTGTGTGTGTGTGTGTGTGTGTGTGTGTGTGTGTGTGTGTGTGTGTGTGTGTGTGTGAGAGAGAGAGAGAGAGAGAGAGAGAGAGAGAGAGAGAGAGAGAGAGAGAGAGAGACCCTGCTGCCCACCAAGGGAGTCTGGGTGGCCGACGAGGCCCTCCCAGACCCCCCACATCATTCCACCCCCACAGCTGAGGCTGCTTGGCTTCTCTTGGGGCCTCTTTCCGGGCTTCCTCCCCGTCCCCCACTAGTTTCCCAGGTTCCCTGGGGAGGTGTGTGTGCCAGCCGTCCATACCCAAGGAAGCTGTGGAGGAGGAGGAGGACCCCCGCCCGGTCGCAGCTCAAAGGAAGGAGGCAAAGAAACCACTGCCCGCGATGCGACGGTGTCGGATGCAATGTTTGGAGGCTAGTCGCAGTGGAGGAGGTGAGGGGCTGGGGCGGCTGGAGGCACCGGCGGCGGAGGGGCCCCTTCACTCGTGCTGGCAGCCAACAGAACCTTTTGGCCACCGCCGCCACTTCCGCCTTGTCCTCGCCCCCACCGCCGTCTTCCTCCTCAGCGTCCTCTTCGGCGACTCTGGTGGCCTCAGCTGCCGCATTGGAGACCTGGAGCCTGGCTTGGAAAGCCCTCCTGCGGTAAGGCCGAGAACCAGCTCCGGGTGCTCGGAGCTGGACTCGCTGAAGCCGCTGCCGCTGCCGCCACTGCCACTGGAGGAGAGGAAGAAAGAAGGAGCTCCCGGCCCTTCTTCCTCTCCTCCGGTGGCGGCGGTGGCTTCCGGCGAGGCCAGCCCCCGCTGAGGCCAGCCCCGAGCTCCCTCCAAGGGCAGGAGCAGTTTGGAGGTGGCAGCCGGGACGCTGGGTCCTGGCTGCCACCCGATGCGGGGGCCTTGCGCCGGGGCTCTGAGACGTAACTCGGAGCCCCGCAACGCAAGTCAAACATGCCCCAAGTGGACGCAAATCAAATATGATGCAAGTTAAGCGGGACTAAGTCAAGGTTCCACTGTATACATGATATCACCACAGTCCATCTTCCATTTAAAAAAAGGAAAACACACACACAATCCGAGAGAAAGAGAGAGCAGGCAAATGTTATGGTTTGTTTATAGCAATATATATGGCAGTTAAATGTCAATCTCCACCCATTATATCTTCTAGCTGCAGGAGGATTCTGGGCCAAATCGTTTAACTGAGCTATTCTCAATCCTCCTCCTCCTCGTCCTCCTCCTCCTCCTCTTTCTTATTCTTGCCATGGCCATAAATGCAAGATGAAAGAAATATCAGCCAAATTATGATTGTATAGAGCACATAATGAACCTTCTAAGGTGGTGTGTGAAGAACCTTGGAGCATTTGGCTTTCCACATTTAAAAAAATGATGGCAGAGGAGGGAAGGCTTCTGTGTGGAATCAAATTAGGTAAGGAATATTTGAAGAATGCTATACAAAGAGGAATGTGTTATTCTGTTTAAAATGATGAGCTCAGGAATGTATGGCTCTGTATTGTATTATGGGTAGTCATATTTTCCCATTCCATGTGACTCAAATGTGTCATTTTCGGGTAGGCCACATCCTACATTAAATGCACATTTAATGCAATTGAACATTTCTCTCTGTGAGTTTTGCATCTCAACAGTGGCAGGCAGGTTCTGGGGATTGGAGACTTCCCTGACCCCACTGTCCCCATGATTTCCTCCTCTGCAACTCCTCCAAAGCTCTCAAAGGGCTCCCAGACTCTTCCACTAAAAATAAAATTGATTTCAAGCATCTGAGAAGTGAACATTTTTCCAGATGTGCCTGCAACTCTGACACCCATGTGAATGATCCAGGGTGAGGGTGTTAAAGATTCCCATTTCCACCCTGATTATGAGACAAAGAACTCTCTTATATTTTTCATTGAGCTTTCCAAATTTTGTTCAAATATTCTTTGCACAAGACTGGTTATTTCCTTCTATTTCGGATTGATACAAAGAACTCCCCTCTTATATTTTTCATTGAGCTTTCCAAATTTTGTTCAAATATTCTTTGCACAAGACTGGTTATTTCCTTCTGTTTCGGAAGTAAACTCAAAAGGAGTGTTTATTTGATTAGAAAGATACAAACTATACAACATTTTTTTTGGTAAAATTTCCCAAACTCCCTGCATCAGGACCAAGTGATTACTATATTTTTGTGCCATGGGCACAATGTGTGATTGTGTGCCATTTTTGCACCTTGTGCAAAAATCATTTTCATTTATACTAAGAGAAAGATATCACGGTCTTGCTGGCAAAGAGACTTTTTAAAAAGAATACTGCCTATGAAGACAAACGAAGATCTGCATCTCTTTGAAAATTGGATCTGTCTTAGAGACACTCCCAGAAGTGGACTGAAAAAAAGTCCATCAAACCTCAAAAAAAAAAATCACTTCTCAGACATTGCAAATATTATATCATAGAAGAAGACATGGCTGATGGGCTGCTTTTCAATTTGTCAGGTTGTGTGGGCTTGCGCCATATAGTGCTCCACAAAGGTCCATAGACTAGAATTTACATTTTAATTATATACTTAGCTTTCCAGGGAAGGAACAGTCTATTGCTTTTCTATAATGTGAGCCACTTAATGATAAGTGCTGAACAAACAGAGAACAGGACATGTTTTTTCGCTAACGAGATTAGAGCCCTTCACTGTGAAGTGGCATGCCCCATTTGTTTCAGAGAGTCATGTTCAAGTATAGCCGTTAGCAAATGGATTGGATTTAGCACCCTCAATCATCCCATCTATTTGCTGTTAATGAAGTAATGCAGAGCACCTTGGACGTAAGTCAGGTGTAGAAGGAAATGATCTACCAAATTAGAAGCAGTCAACATGACACTGAATTTGCATGTTTCACATTTGTGTATACAAAACACCTCCTTTGTCCCATTATAACTCTTTGACCAACTGGATTTCAGCTTTGGCCATTAACTTCTATCAATAAACATTGACTGAAACAATCCAATAGGAAACCATCTACGACGAATTAATAGTTTATCCAGCACTTTCTATTTTAAAATAAGTAGGGCAGATCAGCAGACCATTTCAAACTCGGCTAGCAGGCCCATGTTTCAGTAATTTAACTACAGGAAGTGTATCAGAAGGGGTGTTGTTGCTGTTATTTTACATTTTTGCTATTTCTGGCTTTGTGATAATTACTGTTGCATCCCCTGTCCATATTTTATAGGGGATGAGATTTTAAACTCCCTAATCTATACATTTTAATACGACCTGTTACTAACTTTGTATTCAAAACCCTGTTCTTTAGTAACTCAGTTGTGAAAGATCTGGAATTGAAGCATCTAAGTTGGGCATTTCCGAGAAGATAAATTCTAGTTGGGGCTGATGGGAATGCAGAAAGAGTCTGAGACTGACAAAAACAGCCTTTGGGTGATATGCAGGGCCTAGAAAGCATTCTTCTGCCCATTATCTATTGTGACCAAGTAACAGATACTGGAGAAGGTTATCAAGGACCACCAGATTCAGAAAGGCTAGCTCTAACCACTCACCAACACTACCAGGAGGCCTGATTTCAAGTATCACAAACCCTCTTGCTCCAAAAAGTAAAAAAAAACTTTGTTTAAGATGAGTTTAAACCAGGAGCAATGGGATGGGCTATTATTAAAACAGGAAACTATATAATAGAAAACAAACTAGGAGGTAGTGGCAATAGGTAAGTAGTAAGGTGGAAACTAGGACCAAAACAAAGAAATTTCTCAGGCTACATGAGCATATCAGAGCTTAGGAAGAACTTGTTGTAAATCAAGACTTAAATGGAACAGGAAACTCTCTCACTCTCTTTCCTTATATGATAAGTAAGACTGCATAAGAAAAAGCCTGAGGTCATGCATGAACTAGCAAGTTTTAATATTTATTATATGTGTAGTAGCGTGGGTTTTAGTGATTTCAGCAGTGATTTCAGCTCTTAGACATAGCAGGCTGCAGACAGCTTCTAGTGTAACAGCTCTTTATTCAGGTAGAGAACAAGACTGGGGAATGGGGAGAGGGAGCTACTTTTATAGGAGCCAGGACTGGCTAGGAAAATATACATTTTGGAGGGAACAATTACAACCAATCACTAAACTGCCTTTTGGCAGAGACCAATAGGATTGAGGATCCAAATGCAGCAACTTGAATAAACCAATAGGCCTGTTCCCTTTGGAACAGGAACAGAAACCAATAGGAATACAGATCAATACACAACACCCCTTCCCCCTCTGGTGGGCACAGCACACGTAATCCTTTAGATATTGTGGGGCCCTGCGAATTCTAATTGATCTCCTGACTACGGGTGTTGCAGGGGCTTGAGCAGGCAGTGTCTGTGGTGGAGAGTCTACTGTAATAGTTTTGTCTGACACGGAGGGGGTTTCAGACAACTCTGTGTCCCTGATCTGTTCCTCGGCACCATGAGGACTTGCAGGAGCAGATTCATTTGCTGAAGCCACTGGTACCTGCACTTCTGGGGCATCTCCGCTCTGATCTTGCAGCTGGAACTCATTCATGGGGGTAGTGTCACTCTTGGGCTGCAATTCTCCCACACCTGTACCAACTCTACTGGGTGCTCTGCGCCTCAGTTGGTCCACATGCCTACGCCAGACCCTGCCATCTTCAATGGTCACATAATAAGAGACTGGCCCAGATGCTCTGGTGATCACCCCTGGCACCCACAGAGGACCTCTGGCATAATTTCTCACCCAGACCAAATCTTCAGGAGCAAAATACCTTGTAGAGTCACTCTCTGCCTGTGGAGGTGCTCTAGCATTGTGGTTTGGCATTTTGTCTGGGTGGACATAGTCCAGCACCATTACCAGCCTTCTACCTAGGAGCAGCTCTGCTGGCGACTTGCCCGTAGTAGTACACGGCGTCACATGCTGCAAGAACAACATTCGGGCAATGCGCGTTGACCAGTCACCCTCCATCAAGCGTGCAATAGATCCTTTGGCTGTCTGCACCATGCGCTCAGCCTGCCCATTGGATGAGGGATGAAAAGGAGCTGAGGTGACCCCTCTTATGAAATTATCAGCCAGGAATGCCCTGAATTCTTGGGATACAAAGGCTGCTCCATTGTCTGACACAATGGTCTCGGGCAACCCGTGGGTTGCGAACAGCTGTCTCAACACTTTGATGACCGCAGCTGATGACATGCTGGGAACCATAGCCTTCTCTAACCATTTAGAATATGCATCAAGGATAACAAAAAAAAAAACCCTTTCCTTGGAATGGCCCAGCAAAATCTAAGTGCAGCCGGCTCCAGGGAGTCCGGGTCTGCTCCCACCAGTGGACTGGTGCTCTGGCCACTTCTGGGCGCACTTCCTGACATGCCTTGCATGTCTGTGCCCATTGTTCAACATCTTGGTCCATCCTAGGCCACCATACATAGCACCGGGCCAGCGACTTCATCCTGACCATTCCCGGATGCCCCATGTGCAGTGTATCCAGAACCCTGTTTCTCAGTGGTGCTGGGATGATCACCCTGTCTCCCCACAGGAGACAGCCCTTATGCAGGGATAGCTCATGTTGCCTTGTTGCATATGGTCTAAATTTTTCTTCATGCGGGCCACCTGGCCATCCCCTCCCCACCCAAGTGAGCACACGGGAGAGAGCAGTATCTTTCCTCGTTCTCTCAGCTATTTCAGTGGCAGTTACAGGGGCCCCGGGAAGTGTTTCCAGCATCATCACTCGTTCCGCTGGGGTAGGATCCGCATCGCTCACACCAGGAAGGGGCAAGCGACTTAGTGCATCAGCGTGGCACAACCTTTTCCCTGGAACATGGGTCGGTGTACTGGAACCTATTCAGGAATATAGACCATCGCAACATTCTGGGGGAGAGAATCTGCGGCGTCTCTTTGTTCGGGTGGAACAATCCTAACAGAGGGTTGTGGTCAGTTTCAAGGAAGAAGTGGCGACCATATAAATAGTCATGAAACTTTTTAATCCCTGCCACTATTGCCAGGGCTTCCTTGTCAATTTGTGCGTAGTTGCGCTCAGTTGGCGACAACGTACGAGAATAGAACGAGATGGGCTTTTCTGACCCATCCGCTTCCCTATGGCTCAGCACAGCTCCCAGTCCATACTGAGAGGCATCACATGCCAGGACAAGAGGTTTTGACTCATCATAATGAGCAAGGACGCTCCTGCTAGTCAGCATGCCCCGCAAGGTGTCAAAAGCCTTCTGCTGTGCCTGAGCCCAACACCACACACTCTTTTTCTTCAATAGTTTGTGCAACGGTTCCGCTATTGAAGCTTTCTGAGGTAGGAATGAATGATAAAAGTTAATAAGTCCTAGGAATGACTGTAACTCCGTCTTGTTCTGTGGGCGTTGAGCCTCAGTAATGGCGGATGCCCGTTGCATCAATTTTAAACCCCAAGAAATCCACAGATGGCACCCCAAAACTGCATTTTTCCTTTTTTAGCTGCAGCCCCACCTCTTTAAATTTGAGTAACACAGCACGGATACGCCCAACCAGTTCTTGGGGGTCTTTCCCAGCAATCAGAACATCATCAAAAATGGCAAGACCCCTGGCAGACCCCTTAACAGGCGCTCCATTAGTCCTTGAAAAATCCCTGGGGCCACACAAACTCCAAACTGTAACCTGTTTACTCGGAAAGCCCCTTTGTGTGTTACGGTAGTCTGTGCTTCCGCAGATTGCGGAGACACTGGCAGCTGCTGGTAAGCTTGGGCCAGGTCAAGTTTGGCAAAAAAAAATTCCCCCAGCTACTTTTGCCAACAGCTGTGAGACGACTGGAATGGGGTATGAATTTCCCCTGAGTGCCTTGTTGATAGTACATTTGTAATCTGCACAAATTCTCACTTCCCCATTTGACTTAAGGGGTGTGACAATAGGAGTCTCCCACTTAGAAGAGTCCACAAGTGAAAGAACTCCCTGTTTGATCAGTTTGTCCAGTTCCGCCTCAATCTTGGGTTGCAGCGCAAATGGCACTCACCTTGGCTTGAGTCGGATTGGGGCCACCCTGGGGTCCAGCTCAAGGTCAATTGGAGGCCCTTTATAACAACCCAGTTTTCCACTGAAGAGTTCGGCAAATTCCTGGCCTAACGCCTTGCCCAACTCTGGGGAAGTTTGGACTGAGATGAGCCCTGATATACACAGTCCCAAGGCAGGAAACCAGTCAGTACCCAGGAGACTGGGGCAACTCCCCTTTGCAATCACCAATTTAAGCACAGCCTGTTTCTCCCGGAATTGTACCCTCACTGCACACATTCCTAGAATGTGGATGCGGCCAGCCGTGTATGATTGCAAGGTTGCTGGGAATGGTTCCAGAGAGGGGAACTTACCCCCAGGGAAGAGCCCCCTTGCAGTCTGGTCTGAAACAATGGTGAATCCAGATCCGGAATCCACCTCCATGTCGCATGGTTGACCTTCAATCTTCACTCTGACAGATGTTTTGCCTTGTGCCGGGAACTGCACGGTCTCTCCGTTGATCTCTGTGAGATAATTGCAGTCGTCCAGGAGATGAGTCGTGGTGGATGATCTGCGACGCGTTGATCTAGGTGATCCCGTTGTTCCAGCTGCCACCGACCTACAGGCCCTGGCGATGTGTCCTGACTTTTCGCATGCCCTGCACGTAGCATCACGAAAACGGCAGCTTTTCCGCTCATGGTTACCTCCACAGCCTGGGCAAGCGCCTCGGCAATCTTTGGGCCGTGCATCAGCCTGACGCACTAACTCTACACCACGGACTGGGCTCTGGCTTGGACTAGCCTATGGTTCATCCATGGCATGGGCAGCCTCTACCCGCAGCTTCGTGGCCTTGCAACTGGCATTGAGCTCTTCCTGCTCATAATTCTCTGTGGTGATGGCCTCTTTCAAGGTGGAGGCAAGGGTGACATCTTCCTTTGCCACAATGCACCTTCAGGCTTTTTTGCTGCTGAGCCCCCCAACAAATCGATTCAAGAGAGTGTCTTCAAGATTTGGGAAGCCACAGTGCTGAGCAAGCTCCCGGAGTCATGCCAGGAATGCAGCCACAGATTCTCCGGCTTGCTGCTGCCTTTTCTGGAACTCCATCCGCCAGGCCATCTTGGTTTTGGTAGGTGCCAAATGGCTTGTCAGCCGAGCGAAAATGTCTGTGAGTGATGTCTCACTCAGCTTTGCTGGGGCGAGCAGTGCTTTGGCCAACATGAAGGTCTCACGCCCACAGCAACTCAGGAACGTGGCCCTTCTTTTGCTGGCATCAGTGATTCCATGAGCCACCACGAAGAACTTGAAGCGTTCAACATAGTCCTCCCAAGTGTGGGGCTCCAATGGCTGGAAGGGCTCCAATACCCGTGGACTTTCCATTCTCCAGGCGGGCAGGGTCATCTTCTAAGCCGGCAGGTGAGTCTTGTTCTCCACTGCGATCCGGACTCTGAGTCAGCGTGATGATCCTCTGCTTCTCAGCATTCCGGATCCCACTTTCGTCACCAGTGTAGTAGCGTGGGTTTTAGTGATTTCAGCAGTAATTTCAGCTCTTAGACATAGCAGGCTGGAGACAGCTTCTAGTGTAACAGCTCTTTATTCAGGTAGAGAACAAGACTGGGGAATGGGGAGAGGGAGCTACTTTTATAGGAGCCAGGACTGGCTAGGAAAAGATACATTTTGGAGGGAACAATTACAACCAATCACAAAGCTGCCTTTTGGCAGAGACCAATAGGATTGAGGATCCAAATGCAGCAACTTGAATAAACCAATAGGCCTGTTCCCTTTGGAACAGGAACAGAAACCAATAGGAATACAGATCAATGCACAACAATATGTATACCCCCACCCATCTATACCCCCACCTTAGTAGAGATGGATAGCAGTTTATGTATTGAAGTCTAGTTAACTTTCCTTTTTGTGTTTTCTGGGGGTTGGGCCACATTCAATGCAAAATTTGTGTTTTTGTGCAAAAATTCCCACACAAACTGTCACACACACATTTCCACCTAAAGTGAAATGCAACACACACAAAAAGGGTCACTTTTCAGATGACGCATCTGAAGAACTTTGAGAGGAGTGAAAATATTTTTGATGAGATTATCAACATTTGACAGAGTAATGCTTTGTACATCTAGGCTGTCACTGGATTGTACTCAAAGTAATATTTGAAATATACCTCACCATTCTTTCCCTTAGGCAAAATATCAAAGGATTTTATTGTAGGGTTTTAAAATTTCTCAAGGGGGACAATGTGCAACAGCTATCCTGACATGACTGAATCCATTTCTGGTAGCCTGACAAAACTGACAGGGTTTTGATAGAAATGGCCAATCCAACATTTATGGAATTACTCCAAAGCCCCTCCTATGAGATACACATACAAATCTGGTCTTGGATAAAATAGCCATACCTCACAGTTCTCTTAATCCTAACCAAATAGCATAGATATTTCTATAAATCACACTATTTACTTTTATCTTTTTGGAACAATTTGGAAAAGAGGGAACATGTGTTTTGTGTAAGACAGGGATGTCCAGACTTTTTGTAAAGAGGGCCAGATTTGGTGCCTGAGAATGTGGGGGACTGGCTTCCCCTGACCCTGAACTCCACTGCAAGCCCCCCACTGACCCCTTGCAACCCCCACCTACTGACCCCGAACACCCCTTGCAGTGCAATGCAAACATGGACAAAAGAAATCATCAAGACTACCATAGCCTTTTCCCACCAAAAATGCAATGGGGGGAAAATGCAAACAATCAAACATAAGTGGCTCTCACTGGGCATTGGTGTTGCCATTGTGGTGGTGGTGGTGGTGGTGGTGGTGGTGGTGGTGGTGGGCTGTGTGTGTGTGTGTGTGTGTGTGTGTGCGTGTGTGTGTGTGTGTGCCTGCCTGCCTGCCTGCCTGCCTGCCTGCCTGCCTGCCTGCCTGCAAGACGGACCATGCTCGGCAGAGCCCCGGGGCGGCGGCAGTGTGCTCCTTCACTTCTCTGTCCCTCCACATTGCAACAACAGAGTGAGCCTGGCAGGCGGTGGGCAAACCTGATGCTCAGTGCTGCCAGCAGGAGATCTGTATCCCTCTGGAGGAGGAGGAAGCCACTGGGGGTCTGATCCACCCACCAGCCTAGGAAGGAGGAGGAAGAGGAGCTGTGCTGGGTGAGTGGTGGGCAAACACAATCCTCAGTGCCACCAATGGGAGAGCTGCATCCCTCCAGAGGAGAAGGAAGCATGGTGGCAGTGGCTGCGGGGGGCTCACTGGTGCGCCCTGGCGTGGTGGCAATGCACCTGCCCAACTCCTCTGCGTCTCCCAGGTGTGAGCCCAGGCAGTATGTCTGGCCTGAACTAACCGTTTCCCTGCCTCCACATGTGTCCATGGGGAAAGAGGATGAGAGGGGGACTGAGTTATTAGATGCTGATGATTTGGCCGTGCAGTTTTATTTGATCAAAATTATCCACCTACAGCTTATGTGGGGAAGTCATGTGCACAACCACAGGACAAATGTAGCATTCTGGATCAGTAATGCATCCACCTGAGATTATCACTGGATACTCAGTTCTCTATGTACTCATATTACTAAGGTGAGCATTGTGAAGGAGGGAGGGCGAGGGAGGGGAGTGGGCCAGCCATTGCAGACCAATCAAAATGGCCTGATGGACCGGATGTGGCCTGCAGGCTGGACTTTGGACATGGCTGGTATAAGGTGAGAAGAAAAAATAATAGAATAATTATTATGTCTTACTCCAAGGAAACACTTCATGGCAAGTAAATCACAACATATTTGTAGTGCATTTCTTCCTTTTATTTTCATTACCACCACTGGCCTCTTTCCATTGTTGCATGCATGTTCTCCTGAGTTTATATCCATTGCAAGCAGTAAATCAGGCATTGAAGTGAAAGAATGCCTCAAAGGATTGCTGGGCTAGTCAGCCTTAAACAGCTTCATCATCCCAGTTCACAAAGATCAACCCTGTCATAATGAACAAAGTGCTTAGGAAGTCAAAATCGCTGACCTGATTTTGTACGTAAAACACAGTGGGACACACACCAACTCAACACACAGTCTCTTCAAACTTTGCAGAGACAGTGTATGTAATGGAAACAATGCATAGCACGTAAAATTTGCAGAATTGTGTTTATTTCAACATACTAATTGGGCAAATGACTTGCCAATCAATTGCTTATCATTCCATGGGGGAGAAGAGGGGATAATTTCTACTACATGTCAAATACAGTAAGATAATTCATGAACTGAATGCACATTAGAGTTCATAGACTGAAGTTACAGAATTCAGTAACTGCTCCCAAGCTGGCTTGAGGTAGGTCAGTTCAAGAACTGGAGCCCATCAATACGTTTTTAATTGTTGTACACATTTTCCTCAATAACAGAATGTTTGTGTACATTTTGCTCAGAGACCTCCATGCTTGTAATAATAATAATAATAATAATAATAATAATAATAATAATAATAATAATAATAATAATAATAATAATAATAATAATAATAATAATAATAATAATAATAATAACCTTTATTGTCATTGTACATCCAGTGTACAGTGAAATTGGCTGAGCCTCCCTCCCTCCCCCCACCACCATCCCACTAAAAAGCCATTCAATCTGATTTCACACTGTGTGCTTGCTGCACAACTCGCCAGCCCCACGAGTCTATCAAAAATCATTGAAAACAACATGTCAAAATTTGGAAACATGCAATCAGAAGGACGATGGTGTTCCAATGGGCATATTGGTCTGAAAAATGCAATATTGCTGATGACGGCTTGGGACCAGGATACCTGGCGGAGCGCATCTCCCAGAGGGCATCCGGATCCAGACCCACGAGATCGTCGCAGGCGCGCTCATTGAGAGTGGCCACACCCAGAGAGGCGCGGAAAACGCTTACGCGGAACCGCGCCTTCTCTGTGGTGGGGCCCTCTCTTTGGAACCATCTTCCTTCCGAGCTGCGCCTGCTGGAGTCCCTGCCCGCCTTTAAGAGGGCTCTGAAGACCTACCTCTTTAAAGAAGCTTATGGTGACCTTATTAGTTAGTTTTTTTTCCCTATCACCTGCCGCCATCTTGTTCTCCGCTGTATTTGCGTGGAGATTTTGTTTTTTGTTTTTTAATGCTTTTTATCGTTGTTCGCCACCCAGAGTTCCCGTTAGGGAAGATGGTGCGGGATATAAGTCTTTAAATAAATAAATAAATAAATGAATAATTATTAGTTACAGTATGAAGATAGAAAGTTAGTTTTCAATAGTTTCCATGAATCTTATATTATATGTGGTTTTCACAAAGAAACAACAAACCACACAAGCTTCAAACCAGATCCTGAAAGATGCATCTCAAAAGGCCGTGCATTGCTCTCCCCTTTCGATATGGCTCTAGAGGCCAGTTTGGCACTTTGGGGTGGATTCAACATTGGGCTGTGGAAATCTATGTTCTGCCTTATTTGATGTGTGTCCTGGATCTGAAACAATGTGTAAATTTATATTGCCTTCCAACAAAGCTTTTTTTTAAAATTTACATTGATGTAAATGTAATTAGGAGATGTGATAGAAACTAAATTGGTTAAAGTGCAGAAGAACAGATAACTAGCAATCAGAGTTTGGGGTCCTGAACAGCTTTAAAATTGGATTCTACAAATACTGTGACTGAATTGAAATTTTGGCGCCAGACTGCATATTACAGGTATCACCCCAACCCCCCCAACCCCCCCCACACACACACACACACTTACTTCCCTGCTGGTCACTCATTAACATACTATCTCCCCCATGCTTTGGTGTTACTTTATCACTTTAGATGCCTGAATGAAAGAATAGATCCAAAATGAAATTAGAATTGAATTTGCTTCTTCTGCTTCAATACAGCCTCACTGCAATTCAGCCCAGATCAGGCTGGTTTGGTTTGAATTCAGGATTTGGCTGAAGCCAATGCACTGTCTTAATTTATACCGCATAGCAACATCCACATTAGTTGCAGCAAGAACAAATTGTTTTGAGGGTTGTAGAACAGGGTCTCATCCTTATCCCAGAATTCTGATTAATAAGGCAAGCTCTGTAATGCCTTATTGACTGTTATTCAACTGTGGATAGAGCAATGATCTGATGGACTTGCTTCCAAAAAGCAGAAACAACAAGATAGTTCATGTAGAAGCCCATTCTCCACACCTCCAGCAACGTAAGGGAGAGGCATCAAACAGCATCTTTTAGTTGGATAAAGATGATACCCAATATTTTAGATAGATAAAGATGCCAAGATGTATGTAAGACTTCTAGCATGGCTTTTAGAGATAGGCACAAAATGAAAATACAGTGTTTTGTTACGTTTCGTTTTGTTTCTTTACTAGTTCCATTTCATTTTGTTACTAATGAGTTTTTAAAATAGTTTTGTAATGAAATGAAAAATTCATTAATGACTCCTCTGGGTCTTAGAGGCACCAAGATGGTATGGGAACTTCTTTGGATTCTTCCCTGTAAGCCCCAAAATTTGGAGAGGTTTGGGGTTCATGGGGATGAGTTATTAAAATCCGAAAGGGGTTCCTCTAGGGAAAAAAAATCATTTCTAATTAAGTCAGAAGGTGCTAATAGCCCCCTCTGTAGGTGAGCAATTAGTGGCTTCCCTACTCAATTACAAATTATTTTCTTCTAGGTTACTGCATTTGGTACCCTAGAAGACCTCTCCAAATTGTGGGGGCTTACAGGGAAGAGTCCAAATAAGCTCCCCTGCCATTTTGCTTCCTCTAAGTCAAATTGTTTCATTCCTGGAGGAAAAACTTGTGTCTTGTTTCATTTTGTAACAAAATGTGTCCTACCGTTTTGTTATGAAACAGGATTTCATTTTTCATTTTGTTCCCATCTCTAATGGCTTTCATAAATTTTGTGCAGATATTATTTTTTATTGGAGTTGAGGAAGAGCTCTAAATTTGGACCCATTTAGTCTCATTCACAATAACATGGAGGACTTACATATCTTGCATATTACCTTAAATCTAAAACCCTATCCTATAGGTCAGTGGTGGTGAACTTTCGGCACTCCAGATGTTTTGGACCACAACTCTCAGAATTCCAAGCCAAGATTGCCAATGACAAAGGACTGTGGGAGTTATGGTCATGAACATCTGGAGTGCCGAAGATTAACCACTACTGCCATAGGTTTTATTTATTTGTTTGTTTGTTTGTTTGTTTACTGTACCATCTGAGCAAAGGTCACTCTGAGCCATTTTTAGTAATTTAACAAAATGTTTTTAAACTTGTAATGTACCTGTGCTGTTTTGTTTTTTTGTAGGCCAATAAAAGCTAATTGATTGATTGATTGATTGATTGACTGACTGACTGACTGAGCGGTTTACAAAAATTTGAGCATCAACAGTGCATAAATAGTACATTATACAATATACAATCTATAACTAGGTAAAAATCAACAAATCAATCATAATTAAATCAAACAACAAAACAATAATGATAAATCTAAATTAACATGCAATAAAAGGCAGGTGGATTAAAATGTAAGCATCAGATTAGCTGGATGATGAACAATAATCAGGGAAAGTGAGTCTATACAGCCAGGTCTTGAGCTGTTTTTTAAATGCTTGCAGATTGGGGACCAGACAAATCTCAGAGGGTAGCTTATTCCATAGGCATGGTGAGACCATCAAGTTTAATAATTTATGGATGGGTGTGTGGAGAGTGCTCTAAAGGACAGAATGAAAGGGTGAATACACACACATATGCGCTGTTAAAGTTTGGTGGCAATGAATAAGGAAGAGCGGAAGTCAGTTAAGATTATTAAAGATAGCCCATTTATTCCTGTGATGAAGTTGACTATTTCGTAAAAAGACAAAGACAGTTTTAACTGGGTAGTGCAGTTTGCACTAGGGGTGGTGGTATAGAAATGCAAACAAACAAGCACCCCCCTACAAACAAATAAATAAATATCAGTATATCACAGGGGGATATGACACAAGCCTCCTTAAAAAAACTTGTTTGAAACTTTCTTCCATATCATTTTTGTATGGATTGTTTCTGCCAAACAGCAATAAATTTCATATTTGCTGGTTTGGTTTTCTTGAAGAGATTAAGAATGCAGAGAAATGCCAAAACATGGAAACAGATGCATGATCATGAAAATATTTACAGGAAAATCCAGAGAGCAAATTCACCAGAATGTATTGTTGTGTACTGTTTAGCATCCTGTAATTGAAAATAATCTTAATGGAACTATTCCCAAAGTTCATGTCTGATAGAAAAAGAAAAAGAAAAGTATAAAATGCAGATAATACCATAATGAGGTTATGCACTTAAAAGGCTTACAGGAATGATGGAAGAAGTAATTGGCAGATCTAATAGCAAATGGATTCAAATATCACCTTTGATTGTAAGTTAATACAGGCTAATAACAGTGTTTCATCTTATATGTCTTGTCCCATTAATTGTGGTATGAAGTCATCATTTTCCAGCTCAAGTTATGTTTGTCTAACGGGAAGAAATAATCCGAATGGGAGTGATTTACCCCTCATTCCCACATCTGATTTGTTCACATTCTGGGAGTCTTATTTAGAAATGAAAAGTACAGTGGAACCTTGACTTACGTCATTAATCCATTCCGGAGGTCTGGACTGAAGTCAAACTTGACTTAAGTCAAACGAACTTTTCCCATAGAAAGTAATGGGAAAGTGGATTAATCTGTTCCAGATGATGAAAAAGACCCCCGAAAGCAGCAATTTAACACAAATTTGACTGTCTAACCAGACAGCAATAATCCATGCTGTACTATAAAATAAGACAGCATTGTAGATGAAATAAATGTACTTTTATTCAATTAACAAATTTTAATTAACAAATTTTAATTAACTTTAACAAATTTTTATTAAAATTAACAAATTTTATACCCACCAGGGAGAGGTGGAAGAAGGTGGCGGGGAGAAGCAGGCCTAGCCCAGAGCAGAGCTAGGCGCTCGCTTGGGCGGAGCTCGGACTAGTCGGAGGAGGAAGAGAAAGGTGGTGGCTCGCGGTGAGGCCAACCTTGAGTTCCTCGGCCTTGCTGAAGCCACCGCAGGGTGAGAGGAATAAGGGCTGGGACCTTGGCAGGCAGAAAGCTGGGGTGCAGCCCCAGGGCCAGGCCAAGTGTGAAGCGATCAGGGAGCCCCTGGTGCCACCCCCCTGTGTATGTGTGTGTGTATGTGTGTCCTCTCCCCATAGTTGCTCAGGGAGAGAGAGAGAGAGAGAGAGAGAGAGAGAGAGAGAGAGAGAGAGAGAGAGAGAGAGAGAGAGAGAGAGAGAGAGAGAGAGAGTCTGTGTCTCTCTCTGTGTGTGTGTGTGTGTGTGTGTGTGTGTGTGTGTGTGTGTGTGTGTGTGTGTGTGTGTGAGTGAGAGAGAGAGAGAGAGAGAGAGAGAGAGAGAGAGAGAGAGTGTGTGTGTGTGTGAGAGAGAGAGAGAGAGAGAGAAAGAGTGAGAAAATGTGTGAGAGTGAGAGAGAGAGAGAGAGAGAGAGAGAGAGAGAGAGAGAGAGAGAGAGAGAGAGAGAGAGAGACCCTGCTGCCAACCAAGGGAGTCTGGGTGGCCCACGAGGCCCTCCCAGACCCCCCACCTCATCCCACCCCCACAGCTGAGGCTGCTTGGCTTCTCTTTGCCTCCCTCTGTGCCCCCTCCCACCCCGTTCTCCTGGGGCCTCTTCCCAGGCTTCCTCCCCCTCCCCCACTAGTTTCCCAGGTTCCCCGGGGAGGTGTGTGTGCCAGCCGCCGGTACCCAAGGCAGCTGTGGAGGAGGAGAAGACCCCCGCCCAGACCCAGCCCACTGGAAGCAGGCAAAGAAACCACCGCCCCGCCGCGACGGTGGTGGATGCAATGTTTGGAGGCTAGTCGCGGCAGAGGAGGCGAGGGGCTGGGGCGGCCGGAGGAACCGGTGGCGGAGGGGCCCATTCACTCACGCTGGCGGCCAACGGAACCTTTCGGCCGCCGCTGTCTCTGCCTTGTCCTCGCTCCCGCTGCCGTCTTCCTCCTCGTCGTCCTCTTCGGCGACTCTGGTGGCCTCAGGTGCCGTATTGGCGACCTGGAGCCTGGCTTGGAAAGCTTTCCTGCGGCAAGGCCGAGGACCAGCTCCAGGTGCTCGGAGCTGGACTCGCTGAAGATGCCGCCGCCGCTGCCACCGCCGACACCAGAGGAGAGGAAGAAAGCAGGAGCTCCCGGCCCTTCTTCCTCTCCTCCGGTGGTGGCAGTGGCTTCCGGCGAGGCCAGCCCCTGCTGAGGCCTGCCCCGAGCTCCCTCCAAGGGCAGGAGCAGTTTGGAGGCGGCAGCCGGGACGCTGGGTCCTGGCTGCCACCCGATGTGGGGGCCTTGCGCCGGGGCTCTGAGACCTAACTCGGAGCCCCGTGACGCAAGTCAAACATGCCCCTAATGGACGCAAGTCATATATGATGCAAGTCAAGCGGGACGTAAGTCAGGGTTCCACTGTATTCATCTATAATGATAAATAGAGATGGGTGTGACATGATTGTTTGTTGTTTCATTTTTCATTTTTAATTTTGTTCCCTAACAAAGCAAAAATTGAAGTGACCCATCAAAGTAAAACAAAACGAAATGAAATTTTATTTTCATTTTATTTCATCCCCCCCCATAGGAATGTTTTGAAACAATGCATTCCTATAGGGAAAAGCCCACGGTCCCCCCCCAACACACCCAATTGAGTGGGAGAAGATACAGGATTTTTAATCATTTTTTGCCACCCCAAGCATTAAAAAAAAGCTTACTGGCCTCCCCACATGCCCCCTGGTCAGTGGGAGGAAGAAAACACCTGCCTACCAGCCTCCCTGGTGCTTCCCACATACCAGCTGGTCAGCGGGAGAAAGAAAAAAAAAAAAACCCACCAACTGACCTTTCCGGGGCCTTCTGCGTGCCAGCTGGTCAGAGAAAAAAATAAAAATAAAACCCTTGACCAGCCTCCCATACGCCAGCTCATTGGCGGGAGAAAAACAAACAAACAAAAAACTGCTGACCAGGCTCCCCAGGGCCTTCCATGTGCCAGCAGGTCAGCAGAATTAAGATACAATTAAAAAAGCCTCCCAACTGGCCTCTCATGCCAGCTGCTCTGTGGGATAAAAAAACAAAATAAAAAACCATTGACCTGCCTCCCTGAGGCCTCCCGTGAGCCAGCTGGTTGGTGGGAAATAATAATAATAATAAACTGCCAAGTGGGTTCCTGCATGCCAGCTGGTTGGCAGGAGAAAAAGAAAAATACAATAAATGTCGACTGGCCTCCCATGCATCAGCTGGTCAGCGGGAGAAAACATAAAAATATAACCCCGCCAACCAGCCTCCCTGCATGCCAGCTGGTCGGTAGGAGAAAAAGATAAAAATAAAAGCACCAACCAGCTTCCCATACGCCAGCTGCTCAGCGGTAGGAAAAACAAAAACAAAAACAAAAAAACATCGACCAGCCTGGATAGTGGGAGAAAAAAATCATCAACCAGCCTCCCCAGGGCCTCCCGCATGCCAACTGGTTGGCAGGAGAAAAACAAAACAAAACACCGACCGCTGGTCACACCACACTCCAGCTGGTCACACCACACTCCAACTGGTCAGCAGGAGAAAAAATGCAACCCACCCCCCACCCCCCGCCACCAACTGGCCTCCCTGGGGCTTCCTGCACACCAGCTGGTTGGTTGGAGAAATAATAATAATAATAATAAAAACCCGCTGACCGGCTGGCCGTGTATCAACAGTGTAAAAAAAAAGAAAATAAACTGAAAAACAAAACAAAAATCATTTCATAATAAATGAAACAAAATGGGGTGAAAGAAAAAAAAAAAAACCTAAATGGAATGCCATTTTGGCATTTTGTGCTCATCTCTAATGGTAAGAATGTATTTGTACAATCAGCACTTTCATGGCATAGAAGGTGCATTTCAGAAACTGAAAAGCTAGAAGCATATGATAAATGTCAACCATGGGGAGAAGCATAGGAAGAGTATGACAGAAAAGTACAAACTGAAAAATATGGGAAGTATATATGGCTTTCCTGTCTTCTTTTACAAAAATCCACAGGTGTTTTCAGGAATAGATATGGAGAAATTTCCATAGTTTTATTTGTTGTTGACTGTTCTTCTCCAAGGAGATGTTCTATCAACTTCACCACCAGCCTATGTAATAGCTGCAACTATTTTTGGTATAGAGAGGACCTGTGTGGTCCATAACTTCTATAACACTTTGGGTCCTTTTCCAAGGAGAAAGGTGGGGTAAAAATACTCTAAAATAAATTAAATAAATAAATAAAACAGAAAAATAGAAAATGGAGCCACGGGGGAAAAAAGCATAAGTAATCTTAATTGAAGGCAGGCCTGCTTTTTAGGTAACCTTTCAGTAACTAATCAGGCACCTGAGAAATATTCCCATGCATATTTTGGAAGGGGTTTAGAAAGTACTTTTAACTTTTTTGTCCATATTCTGTTGCTTATTAATTAGATGTGAAATGGTCCTTTCTGTGTATGGTTCTTCTTTCTCCAGAACTTGTGTAAGGGGAAATCCACTATCATCTTACACAAGTGGAAATCCCCATTGTTCTGTCAATCTCTGGTTTCGATAAATGCAAGCTGGAGATTTCTGAGGAAAACACTGAATGCTCTAGCTATGGAACATTTAAGTTTCATGTTTGTCAGCAGGCTTCTGATGACATTCTTTTAAATATCATTATCTGTTCAGTTATTTTTAATACCATAACTTAGGGTGCTTTTACACGACCCCTAAGATCCACTGGCAACTTAAATTTGGACCGGGGGGGGGGGTTTGCTCCTCTTGCTGTGTTCCCACCCCTCCGCAATCCCTTGCTCCTGTCTGTGTGAGGGGAGGGAGAAAAAAAAAGGGAGAAAAGAATGCAGGCTTACCTCCGCTCTGCCCTCAGGAGCTGCCCCAGGAAGCATTCCAGTCTCTTAAAGGGGCAGGGGGGGCAAAAAATAAACACACAGAAGGCGGGGAGAGCCCGGCACTCACTGCTTTGCAATCACATCAGACATTTTTCACCTTCGGAGACCAGGGACTTGGAAAATGCACTGGGTTATGCTTAGGTGGGCGTGGACGTACTTAATTTTTTTTTAAAGTCCGGAGCTGGTGGGAAAAGAATTTTAAGCTCCGCATCTGGGAGCCCTTTGCCTCGGATTTTAGGGGTCGCGTAAAAGCGCCCTTAATGGAGTAAATCCTGTTGTTTAGTTTATTAAGTTCCAACTAGAGTTGGCTCATTGAAGCAATGAAGATTTGGTGAATCAACTTCTCAGTGAGTCTCACTGATTGAATTGGGCCTACTCTAGTTGTGAATTACTTTTGGACAGTAAGTTACAACTAGAGAATTACCTTTTGAATCAATGCTGTTTATGGAAAGTTGACTCAACAAACTGTCACTAATTCAGTGGGTCTTCTCTAATGCAACTTGCTATGCCAACTAGCAGGATTTCAGCTGTTGTGTTTTTAGTTGTATCTCTCTCTCTGTGTGCATGTACAGTATGATATCCTTATCCACTGGCTCAGTATCCAATGATTCACATATCCACTGTGTGAAAATATTAAAAACATTAAAAGAAAATAATCCAGAAAAAAACTTTTTGCATGCTGTCTTATAAGTGTTTATGTGTATGTTTGTTCATTTGTTTTAATCAACTGTTTAGGCTTTATAGTTATGTTTTGTAGGCATAAGGACTGTACACAGATTTTTTTAACTACACAGTGGTCTAGTACCCCTTATGCAAGTGCTGTGAAAGGTGAAACAAAGTAATTATTTTATGTCTTTTGATATATGGTCTTATCTACCTAAAATAGCATAGGACTAATCCAACCAATTTTATTGTCCTTATCTCCGGACTTGAAAGGAGACATAATAAGTCAATTTGGAAAAATTAACAGCTGCCACAGCTTTAGCAACTAATGCATAATTGTAAGTCAAAGACCTAACCTCAGAAGTAGACTTTGTAAAAATTATTACCTCTCCCAACACCCTCACCATATTGTCTAGGGCAGTGGTGGAGAACCTTAGGCACTCCAGATGTTTTGGACCACAACTCCCACCGTCCTTTGTCATTGGCAGCACATGCTTGTAATTCTGAGAGTTGTAGTCCAAAACATCTGGAGTGCCAAAGGTTCACCACCACTTGTCTAGGACATTCAGTGAGTTACAGTGCAAAAAAAGGATCTTCTAGAGGCTCTGATTGAAATTCTCAGAGTGACCTCTTTGGGAGCTGTATGGACAAGTGGGACTTTGATAAGCTGAGTTTGACCCCCTGGCACTTCTTTTCCTGGCTTTACATTTGAAGCACAGAAAGAGTTCAGATGAACATGGCCTTAGAAGAGGGAAACATCTCTACATGCTGATGCTCGAACCCAAAACGTGTCAAGGGTTTATCTGGATCTGGCCTGTGGAGCCTAGGCACACCTTTTGGTCTGCATATTCCACGTAGTAGGTGCCCTTAGCATTTCTGCATTTCAGAAATATATAAAACGTGCTATTTCTCTTTTCTATGCAACCCATTTAAGTTTTTTAAACATTCCATCTGAAAAGATAAAAAAGAACTCCCACTAATTTTGAAATGGCAGGATGGTGGGCACCCTGATCAGATATATAAAAGCCTGTTTTATGAAGACAGATGCAAATAATTCATTTTGTTTCTTGGCAGTATTTGTCATCCTTGACTGCATCTTTTTCACCTTGGAGGTACAATAGCTCTGTTCTGCCTCTAATATAATAACATATTCTTATTCCTTTTTTAAAAAAAAATATTTCACTAGTCTTTCAAATAAATTTCTTATCCTCTTGTAATGTATTTTATAGTAACCTGTTTAAACTCTGTCATCCACTAAGCTCTTCATATTGTTTGGATTACCTCTCCATTGAAGAGATCCTTTGTCTCTGTATGATTTAAAATTAGCCACTATTCTGTTTTTATAGAATAAACTCAAATGCAGCTCTCAGGAACAATGCTGGAATGTGAGGTTTTTTTTTTTTTAGTTTTAATTCCATTGTTAAGAGAAACTGATTTTTCCATTCTCATCATCAACAAATCACAGTGTTGTAGGAAACCCACTAGACCAACACACTGGCAAGTAAAGAAAGTCAGGGATAAACAAACAGCATTATTTTGGGAAGCAGCGAGAACTTTGCCCCAAATCTGGCAGATGGGCAGAGTGGAGATAGTCCAGAGACTGGTGAACAGAGGAAGAATCTGATGGACTCCCTGTGATGTTCTACAACAGAACGAAAGAGTTAGGCCTGCTGGATTTGAAGATACAGATTGACCCAAAGTGATAACCACATATCACTCAAGTTCCCAGGCAGGAACATAAATGGACCATTATGTGCATATCCCAGTTTGTAAAGCAGGTCTGAACAATTACCTTCCAAACAGTGTTGGATTGCGGTTCTCACTCATAGTTGTTATTAAAGCCAATAGTGAGAAATCATGGGAGCTACATGACCAGATACCCAAAATATTAGGAACTGCTCTCTATCATTGCTTATGATCAGGCTCCCATGCCATTCTTTGAAAATGCTGAGTTCAGTAGTATACACATATGTTGAGCATATGTAAGTAAATATACACATGCTACAGTGGTGGAATAATTAATGCAGGAAAAATTCCTCACTGCTTAAATGAGAATCAAAAATCAAACAGAAAATAAAGAAAAACATGTCTGTGACTGCATGGTAATAAAGTAAAATAGAGATTTTTTTTTAAATGAGAAATAAAACAAGTAAAATGACTGGCAAAGAATAAATTATCAAGTTATGAATTTATTTGTAACAAAATACAAGGATGCAAATTGTTTCTATTGCATTTTCAAAATCATAACCTGCAATATTTTTGTGTCTATCACTTAACCAGGCCTCATTTGCTACTCATTAAAGGATGCATTTGCAGAAATGACCTATTTCCTTCTTCTTTTTTCTAGTCTCATACATAAATATGTTTCCCTTTTATTGGGAATTCTGCATCTTTCTGACTTTACAAATCCTCCTGAGTTTTAATTAGGTTAGAAACCTAAGGCACATCAAGAAATATCTGCTTTAAAAGCAGCAGGCTTTCTCAATAGGGATGCTCAGGAAAAAGGATTGCTATACAATCCTAGTTTTTGAAAGTGTAATAATAAACATCAGGTTGTTCTATGAACAGTGGCTTATATATATATATATATATATATATATATATATATATATATATATATATATATATAATATATATATATATATGTGTTTCCGTAGATTTTCACGGGTATAGGTATGCATGTTAGGGTGGATTCGGGTTTCTTCCCGTGTAGAAACTGATTGTTTTGGCGACGTTTCGACGAGGTCTCACTCGTCATCTTCAGGCTGGTGTTCTGGCTTCTTTCTTCTTGAAGCAAAGCGTGATCTCAGTTGAAGTCCTTCTATAAATACTGCTGGGGGGTGTGGTTTGCTTGCTCTGTTGCTGATTGTAGGTTCGTTTGTTCTTTTGTGATCTGCTGTGTGGCTGAGGCGATCGTTAAGGGCTTAACTGCTGGTGGGTTAGATGGCTGTTTAGAGACATCCTGTGTGGGTGAGGTGCTGGATGTGTGTCTATTAGCCTTTTGTTTCTTAACGACCTTGGTGATGGGCGTTCTGGCAGCATCCTGGGCTTTGGTGGAGTGGGGTCCTGTGTCTTGTGAATTCATTTTGGTCTGGCTGCGTGTCTGTGGTCTCCCAATGTTTTTTTGGCATGTGTAAGTGAAGCCATGTGGTGGCTGGAGTGGGGAGTAGCGGTAGATGGTGCAGTCGTGGTTTTGTTATTGGATGGTGGTTTCGTTTCATCTGTGGGAAGGGTCTGGGTTTGTTTTGGTGTGGATGGAGGGTGGTGGCATCTTGTGTCCTTTTGGACCTGGTGTCAGTCTTTGTGGCAGAGGCTCGTCTGTTGACCAGGGCTAGTTTCCAGATGTCAGGCAAGCGGGAGGTGTCATCACGTTTATTCATGTTGTTTGGGTGTTTCTCTATTTCAATGGCTTCCATGATTATTCGACTGTTGAAGTGTTCAGTTTTGGAGATGAGTTTGGTTCTTTTAAAATCAATTTCATGACCTGTTGTTTTTATGTGCTGGAAGAGAGAGGAAGATTTTTCTTCTTTTTTGACTGCGTTCTTGTGTTCTGCGATGCGTGCGCTTATTCTCCTGTTTGTCTGTCCGATGTATGTGGCTGGGCAGACTTTGCATGGTATTTCGTAGACTCCTTGGTTTTCTAGCTCAATCTTGTCTTTGGGGTTGGAAAAAATGTTGGCTATTTTTTGTTCGGTGCAAAAGGCTGTCTTGATATTGTGTTTGTGGAGAATTTTGCTGATTTTGTCTGTGGTGCCTTTGATGTAAGGGAGGAGGGCAGTGCCGTTGTTCTCTTCTGTTTCTTGGTTCTTGGGGGGTGTTTCTTTTTGGATTAGTTTGGTGATGGTGTTTTTTTGGAATCCGTTCGCAATTAAAGCATTCGAGAGAGTGTGTAATTCAGTTTTTAGGTGGTCTTTGTCAGCGAGGCTTTTGGTTCTGGAGATGAGGGTTTTTGCTACGGAGTTGATCTGTGCAGGGTGCAGCACCTCACCCACACAGGATGTCTCTAAACAGCCATCTAACCCACCAGCAGTTAAGCCCTTAACGATCGCCTCAGCCACACAGCAGATCACAAAAGAACAAACGAACCTACAATCAGCAACAGAGCAAGCAAACCACACACCCCCAGCAGTATTTATAGAAGGACTTCAACTGAGATCACGCTTTGCTTCAAGAAGAAAGAAGCCAGAACACCAGCCTGAAGATGACGAGTGAGACCTCGTCGAAACGTCGCCAAAACAACCAGATTTCTACACGGGAAGAAACCCGAATCCACCCTAACATGCATACCTATACCCGTGAAAATCTACGAAAACATATATATATGTTAGGGTGGAAAAAAATTTTCTTCCCGTGTAGAAATCTGGTTGTTTTGGCGACGTTTCGACGAGGTCTCACTCGTCATCTTCAGGCTGGTGTTCTGGCTTCTTTCTTCTTGAAGCAAAGTGTGATCTCAGTTGAAGTCCTTCTATAAATACTGCTGGGGGGGTGTGGTTTGCTTGCTCTGTTGCTGATTGTAGGTTCGTTTGTTCTTTTGTGATCTGCTGTGTGGCTGAGGCGATCGTTAAGGGCTTAACTGCTGGTGGGTTAGATGGCTGTTTAGAGACATCATGTGTGGGTGAGGTGCTGGATGTGTGTCTATTAGCCTTTTGTTTCTTAACGACCTTGGTGATGGGTGTTCTGGCAGCATCCTGGGCTTTGGTGGAGTGGGGTCCTGTGTCTGTGAATTCATTTTGGTCTGGCTGCGTGTCTGTGGTCTCCCAATGTTTTTTTGGCGTGTGTAAGTGTGCTCCATGTGGTGGCTGGATGAGTCTTCCAGGTCAGAATGCATCTAATCAACAACAAGGAAAGAGTAAAGGGTTAAATTCAGTGTTGTTTCTGATGAAGCAACTGGAATCAAATTGAAAGGATACTTAGATGCTGATGTGCACATTTCAAAATAAAAGTCCACAAAAACAAACCTGTTGAAAATTTATGGGCTGCAAAGATGTGAGTTTCACAGCAGGCAACTAATAGACTCAATTAATTTATCAAAATATCCATCCCGGTGTAATTTTCCATAGCATAGCAAAACCTGGCAACTGTGTGGATAAGAAAGAAATCTTCTGAAATCTTCTAAGTAACCTGGATACACACTCACCCTTTTTCGTGGGGAACAGAATGTAGCTTAGGCAGACCTTCTTCCTGTTTCTGTCCTTACAACAGATCTAAAAAGCAGTTTAAGTTTAGCGGTCATGGTCAGGCCAGGTCACTGCAGCTAAAACTATGCTCATGACCTGGGGTTCAATCCCAGGTAGCCAGCTCATGGTTGACTCAGCTTTCTATCCTTCTGAGGTTAATAAAATGAATACCTAGCTTGAAGGATCACAAATAAAGAATATATTTTTCCAGTAGTTGCACAAGTTAACCTATGGGTTTGTCCATCAAGACAGAGTGTTCCCATGAAAGTCTAGGGAAGCAAATAGTGCTAATGAAAAGCAATACTTAAGAGTTCGGTGCATTCTTAAAATTTCTGTAAAAATATGGTTTTACATTCTGCTTGTTTTAAGTGTTAAGATGAAGCAAAGTTCCTATTCACTCTCTGGTAGGAGTGGGGGAAACTCCCATAAGGACTTCTACAGTTACTAGAAATGTTGATTTTTATGCCTTCATCACTTCTTCCTGCAACAGCTCTTGCTAAAATATGACTCATAATCCCTAGGAAACATAAGGATAATGTGATGGATATTTTCAAAGACACTCAACATGGAATGGAACTCAACAGTGCAAAAAAGCAAATTAACTGAGAAAATAATAATAAAGGAAAAAGCAGTTAAATGTATTAAAGTCTATCTTGAGAATGATTGTTCTGAAAAGAGAGCATTGTCTTCCCCTTAATCTCTTACCCACCTACGCCTCCTTCTAGTGGCACTATGCTATGTCAAAGACCGAGGTTATAAATGAACATCACCTTTCAGTAGTATACATGAAAAATGAAACCTAGGTGTCATCATCAGTTATTATCCTGGAAAATAAATAAATACATACTTTGATTCCTATTTACAATTTATCATGAGTTCAAGATCTATTTCATACTGATGGTTGAGATAAAACAAAAGAAAAACACCTGCCACAGCTTTACTGTGAGTTAACCTGATCAGTATTGTCCAACTCAGCTTTGGCTATAATGCTCAAGGAGATAGGAATATATCAAGATGTTATTGGAAAATAACAACTTGAAACTTCAAAGGCCCATTGTGAGACTGGATGTGATCCCAAGCAGAGCTGCTGCTGAGAGAGCCAAACGAACAGGAGGAACATAAGAAGATAAGAACATAAGAAGAGCCATGCTGGATCAGGCCAAAGGCCCATCAAGTCCAGCTTCCTATATCTCAGAGTGGCCCCACCAGATGTGTCTGGGTGCGCACGAGACTAGATATCTGTCTCCTGATGCCACTCCCCTGCATCTGGCCCTTGAAGTACCCTGGTTTTAAGCCTGGAGAGTACAATCTCCATCATGGTTTGTAACCTGTGATGGACTTCTCCTCCAGGGATCTGTCCAATCCCCTTTTGAAGGCATCCAGGCCAGATGTCATCACCACATCCTGTGGCAGGGAGTTCCACAGACTAACAACACGCTGAGTAAAAAAAATTTTCTTTTTCTGTTCTTATTCTCCCAGACCTCAATTTGAGTAGATGTCCCCTAGTTCTGGTATTTTGTGAGGGGGAGAAGAGCATCCCTCTATCCACTTTAGTCATGCCCTGCATTATTTTGTACGTCTCAATCATATCCCCTCTCGGGAACCTTTTTTTCAGACTAAAGAGCCCCAAATGTTTTAGCCTTTCTTCATAAGGGAGGTGGCCCAGCCCAGTAATCATTTTAGTCACTCTCTTCTGCACCTTTTCCAGGTCCTCTATTTTTCTTTCTTTCTTTCTTTCTTTCTTTCTTTCTTTCTTTCTTTCTTTCTTTCTTTCTTTCTTTCTTTCTTTCTTTCTTTTTCTTCACTTCTTCTTCTTCTTCTTATTTCTTTTTTCCACCCCTTCTTCTTCTTCTTCTTCTTCTTCTTCTTCTTCTTCTTCTTCTTCTTCTTTTGAGATGTGGTGACCAGAAATGTACACAATATTCCAGGTGCAGCCTTACTATCATTTTGTACAATGGCATTATAATGTTGGCTGTTTTATTTTCAATCCCCTTTTTGATAATCCCTAGCATGGATTTGGCCTTCTTCACCGCTGCACCACATTGTGTAGACACCTTCATTGACCTGTCCACCAGCACCCCAAGATCTCTTTCCTGATCTGTCATGGATAGCTCAGAGCCCATGAGTTGATAAAGTTTTGATATATATATTTTTGCCCCAATATGCATTACTTTACATTTGGCTACATTAAAATCATTTGCCATTTCACAGCCCATTCCCCCAGTTTGGAGAGATCCTTCTGGAGCTCTTCACAATCTTTTCTGGTTTTTACCACATGGAAAACTTCTGTGTCATCTGCAAACTTGGCCACCTCACTGCTTATCCCTGTCTCCAGGTCATTTATGAACAGATTGAAAAGCACCAGTTCCAGGACATATCCCTGGGGCACGCCGCTTTTCACTTCTCTCCATTGTGAAAATTGCCCATTGACACCTACTCTTTGTTTCCTGGATCTCAACCTGTTCTCAATCCATAAGAGGACCTGCCCTGTTATCCCCTGACTGTGCAATTTTCTCAGCAGCCTTTGGTGAGGGACTGTGTCAAAAGCCTTCTGAAAATCCAGATAGACAATATCCACCAGTTCACCCAAATCCACATGCCTGTTGACCTTTTCAAAGTGAGTGCGGGTAAGTTTCTGGGCTGCTAGAAGTTGGAGTAGTGCTCCTTTAGAGGCCCCTGCACTCATTAAAATGGAGTCTGAGGGAGCAGCTGTAGTTACCTGCAACACTTGTGCCATGTTTGTCATCCTACCAAAGCACATAGAGAACTACACTTGCAGCAAGTGCAAGCTGGTTGGACTACTAGAAGAGAAGGTCCAGCAGCTGGAGACCCGCATATCTAAGCAGCAACAAATTAAGGAGCTTGAGCTGTTCTTGGATAGAGCAGACTAGACTATCCTGAACAAAGAAGAGACAGGGCACATTTCTGAGGAAGAAGTAATTTCACTAATTTCGGGAGGTAGATGCATGGAGGAATGTGACTCGAAGAAGTAGAAGGCCAAGGGATCACTCTGAGAATCTGAAATTACAGAATCAATTTGAGGCTTTTTTCCTCATCTCACACTTGATGAGATACAGGAAGACAAACAACAGGCACAAAATGAAGACCTCTCCCTCAATATAGTTGAGGAACAGGCAGATGAACAGGCTGCAGGAGAGAGGCTCCTAGTGATTCAATTATTAGAAATACAGAGGGATGGATTTGTGAAGTACATGATAATCGTATGGTGACTTGCCTGCCAATGCAGTGAGGAGTGTTCAGACCTCTACATTGGAGAAACTAAACAGCCATTAAACAGAAGGATGGCCCAACATAGGAGGGGTAACAGCTCAGGACCAGAATCAGCAGTACACCTCCATTTGAAGGACAAAGGGCAGTCTCAAAGATGAGGATGTACACAGATTGGACAAAGAAGAGAAGTGGTTTGAGAGAGGAGTAAGGGAAGCCATTCATGTGAGTATTGAAAACCCCTCCCTCAACAGAGGTGGGGGGCTCAGGCATAGTCTATCTGCTACTTAGGCTGTGCTTTCCAAAGTATCCAGACAAATCAAAAAGCCTTCACCACCAAGGCCATAGCTAACGACCCATTCTTTATAGGTTTCAGCAGCTTAGGCCATTGTTCACCTTAAGGCTATGGATACTATTGTATTCCTAACGAGCCTATTCAGGCCATTGTCCAACCTATGAGCCTAATTCAGACCAGGGTGACAAGACGTCAAAGCTGACTATAAGATGGAGGACTTGCATTAGCTGTATTCAGACTGATGAAGCTGTTTGGATGAGCAGCGAAACGTTTCTATCTCTCAAGAAAAAGAAGTCCAGTAGCCATGACTCAACTTCCAGATAAACTCACCTGGATGACTGAGAATCTTCACAGATATATTTAAAGGTAAAACTCCACCTCCTCAATCACTGTAAGCACAGGAAGTAGTCAGAAGCTCCACGCCCCTTGGCCGTGTGTTTGCCCTATGGTCGTTCTATTGTTCTGCAAGCCTCCTCTTTCTTCCTAATTGTCAGAAAGAAAGAAAAGGGAATGTCAAATATGGCACTTGTTGTTAATACAAAAGTAAGGCTAACATGTAACAGGTTTTTAAGAGTTAAAGTGTTAGCACTAATCTAGAGTAGCAGAATGTTTCAGATGTATAAAGAAGGTATGTTGGTGTACTTCCTTGGTTACTGTCTCTCTTGATTTGGGAGCTACAATAGAAAAGGACTGCTAGGATGTCTTTTTTCCAAGCCACAATAAGACAGAGGATTAACCATCAGGACGTCTTTAGGCTTCAGAGTTCTGGTCTAGTTCACCCTAGCTAAAGATTTTTTTTTAAAAAAGTTATCTGCTTCAATTATTCCCAAATTTGAATTTTTAAAACACCATGCTTTTCATGCAAATATTCACCAATTTTTAAACAAAAGTAAATGAAATCCTCCTCCACATCCACAAGCAAAATAATTGCAGCTACTCCTGATACAGAGAGGATCTTGATGTATAGTTTTTAAAAATGTGGAGGTTCTTGGAATATGGCGATTCATTTCAGCATCCACATAACTGAATACGTTCCAAGCCCAGACTTCTAAAACCAAAGCACTTAACTATCTAGGTTGAGATGGATGGATTTGTTAGGTTTCTTTTGGTTTTCTCATATGAGTTTTAACTGAACATTTTGCCTCTTGAATTCTTTCTTCCCATGATATGAAGAAATGTGTGAATTATAATAAATTATTTTCTAAAAGTAATTCAGAATAATTTACCACCATCCTTATTTCTGTCTATAAGATATTACTTCACTACTTCTTTTCTCACTCATATCACCCTCATAGTTTATTTTGTGAGGTCTTTTCAGTGGCTGCTCTCGGGCTGTTGGGTGGGTTCCCTCAAGAAGCCAGTTTTGACCCCCTCCTGCTTATTCTGCCAGGTAAAACCTTCCTTTTTAGGCCAGCTTTTCAGTGGTAAGTGTAGATTTTAGGACTGTTTTAATGTATTGATTTGAAGGATTTTAAATAGTTTTAAAATATTTTAATGGTGGGGTTTAACCTTGTTATGTATTTAATTGGGTTTTTATGCTGTCTCTTACAGCATTTTAATTATGATTATGATGCAGTTTTAGCTAATTGTTCATCACCTTGGGACATTTATTGAGAGAAATATGGGTATAAATAAAATAAAATAAAAATTTAGTCTGTCTCTTTATTTGCATTCCAATGCAATTTTATCTCTTTTAAACTGTTTCTTCCTCTGCATGAACTCTATATAAGAAGATCCATCTTCTCTCTGAACCAACATGTCTCTTCAATTTCCTATTTTTTGATGAAGTCAGAATCCCTCCACAGGCTGTTGAAGTATTTGTATATATGAATACTTTGTGATGGTTCTGAGGAAGCATATTGAATTTCCATACCACCAAACCAATAGGAATCTCGCTGGAATTCCCACAGCTACCAGTCCATAACCAAGTGTTGTGTAATTAAATAGAATTGTTAATGATAACATTAGTGTTCTCACAAAATCCCTCCTGCCATGCGCTTGTGATTGAAGAGTCTTCGTGGAAGTCTTTGAATGACATTATAGAGCTGCCAGCTCCTTCTTCCCCTCCTGATCACACCACTTTTGTATATTTTCAAAATCTAATTATGTTGGAGACATGTTGTCTGTTTTTTCCTGATTATTTTAACATATGCATTGCAGCATTAGACCACAACGTCTCAGACTTTTCCACTTCCCCCTCAAACTGGATCAGCCCATCCTGCTTCAGTTTGGACCTGATACAGTTTGATCCCTTCTGATTCAGAATTTAGGATTCCGCTGAAGTGATTACATACAGCTTGTATCAAAGCATGCATCAGCCTTTCCTTTATGTCACACTTATAGTCATGTATTTATTTTTATGTTTAGAATCTTTACTACCCGTCAGTGGGGGAGGGGTTTCACTAACAGCTAGGACCAACTGCCTAGTCACATATATTAATTTCAAGAAAACTGCCTGAAGTGGCACATACTTTTCAACCAAGAAGAAGGACCTACAATCACTGATACATGAGGTTAAACCTGTCAACAACTGTTGGCTTTCTTTCCTGGCTGCAACTCTTTGTTTATCAAATAATCACTTGCAACAGGGGAGCAGAGTGTAAACAAGCTCTTGGCTAATTTTCCAGACCTCGAACATCTGATTCTTAAGCAGAATGAACAGGATAGACTTGTGAGTTTCATGAGGGCATTGTTTGGTTCCAATTAAAATGTTAATGATACTCAAGTCAAGCTCAGCTGTGACTAGTGGTGGCACAGTTTACCCTGCTTCTATCACCTTCATTTGGCTTTGTTTCCAGGAACAGGCATCGATACTGAGAGTTGGCAACAGTTTACATTTCACGATTCTTCCTTTTTGGTTTATACGATGTTGGCAATCTTAATTACCTTCAAATTGTAAAAATTATTTATTATCACATCCCTGTTTTGTGCAGGTGTTCCAGAAAGATAGGGAGAGGAAACAGCATGTGTTGGGTAGCTGAAAATACTTTTAGCTGAACAAAATTGGCTAGAACACTGGTAGATCTTCTGTAGGAGCATCTGCCACCTCCCATAACATAGTACCATATTGTTTATTTGTGGACAAGACACCAATTTGTCAGCCACCATGTGCTTTGTAATTGGAAGGGGGGGTGGAAAATACAAAACACTGTGTGTTTTGCAATTGGAGGGGTGGAAAAACTTCCACAATGCAGGTTTTGTACTCGTTGTGATGTTCAGTGTGTGTGGCGGGCCCTTGAATGTAAGACCTCATTTTCAATGTAATTATTAGTCATATTTTAAACTTGTTCCTCTTTTAATTATTTGTGAGCTTGCCTCAGTCTTGTAACTGGGAGAAAAGTGGCATAGAAATATAAAATAAAATAAAACAAATTTTTAAAAAGTTTAAAAATATCAGCGGGAAAGAGTTAGTATTTTTGGTCTCTTGAGGGCAAAACCAATTTGTCCGTCCTAATGAGAGGAGACCCAGTGAATCAATAGGATTTACATTAGAGTTGGTTTACCATGCAGTAATTGATTGAGTGGATCTATTCTTGCTGGACCTACCTAGTAGATCTCAGTTTGAAGTGACACTTTTAAATAGATGTTAATGCTTTAGGTTTAAAAAAAATGGAAATTGGCTTTTTGTTATTATATTTCTTAAAAGCTCCTTGGGAGCATGTCCCGAAATAATTCCTTAATGAGAAAATCGGTAAACATTGGGGAATCACTCAAAGACAGTTTGCCTAGCATTATTGGTATTCTATTGCAGCAACAGAGGATAGTATCCTCCTTATTTATAAGGTGAAAAAAGCAAGTCCCAACCAGGCTGGATGGTACCTTACTAAAACACAAAGTACACCCAGGTGATGTTGCAGAATCCTCTGCAGTATATGGACGGGACACAACAATTCCTTAGAAGATAAACCTACATGGGGAAAAACCCATGGTGTCATTAAGAGTATAGATTGGGACCCCCTGGTACCTCTCAGTGTGATTTGCAACAGACTGGCATGTGTATCTGCTCCCCAGCTGCCTAACAACCGAAAGAAGTAAAAACATTTCCTCTCAATTAAGAAACTGCAAAAGAACAAGGAATCAATGTTTGTGTGAAAGGACCTGTGAGTTTATATTCTGATTCCCATTATAACTATCAGTAGGGACATGTGGTCTGAGGCACCTTTTGCCTTATATGTCCACCTGCACCGGGGCAAGTTTAGGTGACCTCTGAGTTTAAGAACAAACAGATAGGCCAAAAAAGGTAAACTCAGCGTAAACCAAAAATGGCTTTTATAATAAACATAATTGAAAGGGATTAATATCAATTTCACTTGAGTAGGGAAAACCATGAGCAGATAAACTGCAACTGCTGAACTTTCAGTCTAGGTGCTTCAATATGGATGACATTTACTTTGCTCACTCTATCCTCCATCAAGGACCCTCCTTCCCTCCAAATTTATGGTTATACTATCATGCAGATATTTCTAAAGCTGTTGAAAAACTTTTTTTGGCTGAAAAATAAAGTACTTACAGTGTCTGTGAAGATTCTCAGTCATCCAGGTGAGTTTATCTGGAAGTTGAGTCATGGCTACTGGACTTCTTTTTTGAGAGATAGAAACGTTTCACTGTTCATACAAACCATCCAGCCAGTGATTTAATTATTAGAAATACAGAGGGATGGATTTTTGAAGTACATGATAATCATATGGTGACGCCTGCCAATGCAGTGAGGAGTGTTCAGACCTCTACATTGGAGAAACTAAACAGCCATTAAACAGAAGGATGGCCCAACATAATATGTACACATATTAGACAAAGAAGAGAGGTGGTTTGAGAGAGGAGTAAGGGAGGCCATTCATGTGAGCATTGAAAACCCCTCCCTCAACAGAGGTGGTGGGCTCCGGCATAGTCTATCTGCTACTTATCAGGCTGTGCTTTCCAAACTCCCCAGGCAAATCAAAAAGCCTTCACCACCAAGGCCATAGCTAACAACCCATTCTTGATAGGTTTCAGCACCTTAGGCCATTGCTCACCTTAAGGCTAAGGATACTATTGTCTCCCTAAGGAGCCAATTTAGGCCACTGTTCATCTTATGAGCCTAATTCAGGCCAGGGGGACAAGAGGTCAAAGCTGCCTATAAGATGGAGGATTTGCACTAGCTGTATTCAGACCGATGAAGGTGTTTGGATGAACAGCGAAACGTTTCTATCTCTCAAAAAAGAAGTCCAGTAGCCATGACTCAACTTCCAGAGTACTTACAGTGGTACCTTGTATAAAGGAATTAATTTGTTTCAAATGAAATTCTGTTAAACAAATTTTCCTTTATACAAGTTTCCCATAGGAATGCATTGAAAACAGAGTAATCCCTAATCACAACCGTTTTTATGTTGTACGTATTCACCCCATAGACAATTCCGTTAAGCAAATTTCCCCTATTTCCAGAATATTTTATGTTGTACAGATTATATGATATACAAACCATTTGTTATACGAGGGTCCACTGTATTCAAAGAGAGAATCTGTACTCTTTCAAACAGAGGACTGAAAGAGGAGAAATCAGATAATGGATAGTATATAATCTCTGGAAAGCCAACTTGCCCTCCAGTACTATGACAAGAGAAGGTCATGAAAAAGGATCTTCCTCCAACAGATCCCACAACAAATTGCAAATATCTCTATCATCACAAATGTTGTGGCCCTAGTATAACAAATCTATGCATCTTTGTTCTGGGCATGGCACAAATGCAAACCAAAATGCTATGATGTCAGAAAAATATATATATGAGGAATTATCTGACACAGACAGACCATTCAAAATTCAGATGGGATACAAAATGTGGTGGGAGGATAGCATAAAAGAAAGAAATGGGAGGAGTATTTGGATCTCTAGAAATTATGCAAGGTGAGGAAAGAAACAAACTCATAATCACATTTCAGAATCCCTTGGTATGGTAGCTTTTACTTTTACTTTTATTTTTGTCCTTGAGGAGAAAATTCACTGTGAACTTACCACAGGAAACTACATCTCGTTTCTCTCCCTGTTTGCTCCAAGTTGCTTTCAGGAGTATCAAAGCACTATTTGGACCAGAATTATATTGTGGCTCTGTGTGATTCCATTTGCTAGATGCTGGGAACAAATAGACTTGAGTGGCTGGAGTTGAGGCCATCGCCAGTCATCCTAGGTGTCTGCAACAAAAGCTGATTGCTATCATGGTGACCTTGGGCAAGTTTCAACCTCTCTGCTCCTCTTGCCGTTCAGCTGTAAAATTAAGTCAAAGCGAGACCTCAGAAGGAAACAGATGCTACTGCATTTAAGCAGCATTTTTCCCAAAGTAAATAAATTACAGGATAAAATAATAATTAATTAATACCTGGCAGTCAGTACACAGCAATTAGGCTGTCAGGGCTATTAGCCCAGTGCCTAAACAAAATCCATTTTCATTAGCAATGCTAATGTACTTGAGCTGAAAATAGCCACCCTGCATTCAAAACTCTTTTCCCTATTGGCTTCCAAATAGATGACTTCTGTTTCCAGGACTGGTTTCATTGTCCACCCAAAATATCCATTCAGGTCTGTCTAAAGAGTACTTTGAACATAGTGACAGTTAGGTAACACTGTCATTAGGCATACATCACGTGATATACTGTATATGGTCTTTCCAACCATGTGGGCTGTGTACCAGCACTCAATGGCATAATGATGTGATGTGTCCCTTAAGAGTGGGAGAGAATTGTATTTCATTTTATTTTGGGTAAGAATTCACCAAAATTTGCAAATGTAGGAGACCCAGAACCAATGGATTTGTTCCACCAGGCCCAGGCATTTGAAATGTTTAAATCTCAAAAGTCTAGTTTTGAATCAAAATCTTTCTGGGCACTATACAATTTCATTATGCAGGCTACACATTGTCCCATCCATTGTGAGTTGGGTTCTCAATTTACTGACCTGGGAAGAATAGAAAGCTCAGTCAGACTCAACCTGGATACCTGACACTGTTGGGATCAAACTGAGGTCATGAGCAGAGTATTGACTACCCAGGGTCCTCCTCGGGATTCAACTATGTGAATCCTGATGAGGCATGCAGAGTTGGGACTTCATTTCCTTTCATTTTTGAATAATTTCCCAAGCTCCACAAACTTTGTCAAAAGAAATAGAGGTTTCAAAAATTTACATGAAGAAGAAAGTGCAAGTGGCAGTTCCTGACAGATCTATGTTGCCATTTGGCCATGGTTCCTCCATGTAACTACAGATCACACTGTGTTCCCTTGTTTGCTGACTGAATCAATTTGATGGCATCAGCACACCGACTATTATTCACATACTGACCCAGTTTCTCCAGGGTCACTTTCTCAGTAGAAGCTGGAACAAATTTTAGTTTATTATTAGTGCCATACTTTCTCAGTGATGTTCCTCAAAATAATAAGCAAGAATTGATTTTTGGGTAAGGAGGCTTTCTCTTTGGACTAATTAGAAAGTAAGCTTTGTATGGAAAACCACATATGGCCAATATTCTCTGTCTCCTAATTCTTTGTACTGTACGTATCAGAGCATTGCACAATTTAAAATTATGGACATATAGGAACCATAATTAAAATTAAAAATATATTAAAATATTAAGATTAGACTATTTTTAATTAGAAGTGGGCTAATTCAGAAGCAGTCTCCTAGAAAATTGCTCTCAATAACAGCTAATCACTTTCAGGCACATTTGCTTTGACAGTCAGCATGAAGTTACTTGTCTTTCTTCTTTGCTTTGAGCTTCCCATACAGAAACCTGTCAAATCCTGTTATGAACATGAGGCAGTCTCCCATGTCTCTAGAACAGGAGACATTACATGCCAATGCACATCAACAGGGAGGGATTGCTGATGATTGGAATGATGGAAAGCCATTGGGTTCATCACATGATCAGCCAAATCTGATTTACAACCCATTGTTTTGTCTAGGGAGTCTGTTGTTATCAAGTATTTCATGGCTTTGGCATAAAAGCTGATTTCCAGCTACCTTTTGAAACAGGATGATGGATGGAAATGCATTTTTCGTAAGCTCCTAGAATACAGTGATAATAAATCAACCTAACATGCATTAAAAGAGCCTTCTCCTGATTTTGAATCAATTTCTTGCTTCAAAAACTCTGTAATCCACCTTTATTTATGATTGTTTCTTCATTAATGCTCCAGTATTCTTTGTTCGGGAATATATATTTGGTACCTTCTTGACATGCAGGCATTTGCCAAAATAGTATTATACAAGGCTGGGCTCAAATGGTGAATCCTTTTGAAGTGCCTACAAGTCTACTAACCCTAGAAAAATGGGAAACTAATAAAGTACTTGCCACTGTTCTCCACCAAAAGCATTTTTTTAAAAACACAAACCCTAATTTGCTGTTTACTGACTGAATGAGACATCTGTGGGATTTAGAGATGGGCATGGAACATTTTCTTCATTTTATTATTTGTTTTTTTTTTGTTTTCTGCTGTGAAAAACGAAATGACCCATCAAAGAAAAATGAAACGAAACAAAGCAGAAATATTAGCTTTCTTTCATTTTGTTTTTTGTTTTCCCATAGGAATGCATTGAAGCAATACATTCCTATAGAAAAAAAATGGCAATCCCCCACCCCCAAAAAACACGCTGATTGGGTGTCGTCCCCCCCCCCAGAAGCCAGCACTGATCAGCTGGCACACGGGCTTGGGGGGAAAGTTTTAAACTTTTTTTCCACCCAAAGTCCACGGGCTAGCTGATCGGCTCTGGCTTCGGGCGGGAAAAATGTTTTAGAAGCCCGAGCTCTCCCCCATGAGGGGGAAGTTGCACAAACTGCACACACTGTACACTTGTTTAAAGAAAATGAAAAATGAAACAAAATGAAAAATGAAACGAATTTCTTAAAAAAATTCTTCAGAAACAGTACAGAACTGAATGGAATGAACCGAAAAACAAAACAAAATGATATTTTAGCGTTTTGTGCCCAACTCTAATTTTGAATCAGATTTTAGAAGAGGGTGCTTTGATATATAAGCTGCCATCATGTTTGGTCCACAGGTAAAACATTCTGACTAAGCCTGGAAAATGTTCCTTTTGGAATACAGTGATCATGTTGGCTTAGACAAAAATGGTACAGTGGAACCTTCACTTACATACTGCTTGACTTGCATCATATTTGACTTGCAGCAAGAAGGGGCCTGTTTGACTTGAGTCGCAGGCTTTGACTTACATCTCGGAGCGCCGGCGTAAGGCACCGGAATTGGGTGGCAGCCACAACCCAGCATCGTGGCTGCCGCCTCCAAACTGCTCCTGCCTTCTTCCCTTCCTCTGGCAGCGGCGGCTTCAGCGAGACCAGCTCAGAGCACCTGGAGCTGGTCCTCAGCCTCACCGAAGCCGCCGCTGCTGCCGGAGGAGAAGAAGGGCCAGGAGCTTGGGGCTGGCCTCGCTGGTTAGACAGTCGGCTCAGTCTTGTAAAAAATCTGGCTGCAGAAGTCTGGTCCACAATGGAAGCACTTTAGTTGGGGAGCTGTACAGTTGTGCGACTCTAATGGTAAGCATAGAGTTGTTCAGAACTTGGAACGTCAGGTTAAAAACCAGTAAAACTTAAATATTAGACATTGTTTCTATGAACATTAAAAAGTGGAGGTGTATAATTTGTGGACTATAATTCCACTGCCTCCTCCTCTCTTTGAAGAGACATTTCATTTACATCCCCAGAAGGAATCTCCTATCCCAGTCAAATTTGTGTTAAATTGCTGTTTTCGGGGATCTTTTTCATCATCTGGAACGGATTAATCCGCTTTTCCATTACTTTCGATGGGAAACGTTCATTTGACTTAAGTCATGTTTGACTTAAGTCTAGACCACTGGAACGGATTAATGACATAAGTCAAGGTTCCACTGTATATTCCTGAGCTCTGTCTTCCATATAGGGAGAACTTTAGATGGAATTTAGAAGAGACAAAATGATATTTCTAAAACTAGTTATTTTTTTTCAGGGCAGCAGTCTGCTCAGATGCAGAAATGCAGACATTAAGAGCATAGAGACTGACCTTATAAAAAGTCAAACCATTTTTTCATCCCACCAGAGCATTATGTAAGTGAAGGCACTGTTCAATATCTGAAGCAGATAGGACCTCCTATTGATCCTTTTAAAAATTCCACAGATTCAACATGAGACTTTGTAGTGTAACATTAAGCAAAGTTGCACATTATGTTCTGTTCCTTGCCAGTAAAATCAGATTGTGTACCCCCACTGAAATTCTCTGGAGTGCACAAGCATATTGATTGTCTGATTGCACATACACTCCTGAGACTCAAAGTGGACACTCTTTACTGGCCAAGAATGGCTCAAAATTCACAACTTTGCTTATCTCCAAAATGGAATGTTGGCCTTTGAATACAAAACAGATGACCTGTCTTTGAGCAGTTATGTACCTGGCGTTTGTTGGAGCCCCAAGAATGAGATTGATTTGTGAATAATAGAAAGTTCATTTCTGATCACATCAAATATTTACACACTCCCACGGAGGAAAAAGCTTGTTTGTAATAAGTACTTGGACTTGGGACTTAATATCAAAAATACAGACTCAGAACTGGGACATGTTACTAAAGACTTAAAATTGAACTTGGGACGCGGACCCAAAGATTGGCCACCATCCCTGCACACTGCCATTTTGTTCTTCCTACCTAAATCCCTCAGCTCTATGTTAGTGGGGATGGAAGAAAGAAGAAAGGCTTCTCATCATGCTCCCGTGTTTCCCTCTGCTATGAAATATTATGCTTTGCTATGTCACACAGTAATAAGTCATTCTTCCTTCTTCTACCTCCCTCTTCAACTTCCATGGTGAGGCTCTAAGAACCACCTGAATTCATCTCTTCCAGCTTGGGGAACCCTTTGAGGAGGCAGTAACTTGAAAACCCAGTTATGCAGAGGACAACTCAAAATGAATAAGAGATGGGAGTGCCACAGCCAATTATTAACTTTCCTGGAGCTACAGAGAAGGGAAAGCCCTTTACCAGTTGGATTTGAGCTGGATTAAGGAAGCACCATCACTCTCCAAGTTTTTTGTTTTGTTTGTTTCTTGTTTGTTTGTTTCCCATCTGGTGGCAAGGCCACTCTGGGCAGCTTACACCACTTTGGTGTACCAATTTTGTACTTTAATTTTGGTGGTTTATTACCTCCATTGGTCACAATTTAAAATATCTCTGTCTACAATTATGTATATTCTTTTCTATGTCCGCAGATTGACACCCCCCATCCTCTAGGTATGGCAGCTCAACCACATTAACTGTAGCATGGCTGAAGTCCTCATTGGACAAAAGCTTAGCTGGATCACAGAGCTCAATGTATAGGATTAGTCCTCTTCATGTAGCTTAACCATTTCTCTCTAATTGTCAAATAAATTTGGATAAGGGCTTGCATCCTCTTGTGTACTTGTTCTAAGGCTAACTCAAATGGAAAACACTCAAAAGCTGCAAAGGGGATAATCAACCTCCAACTGTTCCTCCTTGGTCTCCCTGCTCTCTGCCTCCAGATGCGCCTCTTCATTTCACTTTTTTGAGACTTTGCTCAAAAGCACATAAAATTGTGAGAAGATGAATAGGTACAACTTTGGTGGGACAGTAAAGGTCTTTTCAACTCTGGCATCCAAGGCTTAAGCTCAATGTAATGTTTGTAAAGTATGTTGTCCAAATCCTGGCTGGAAAGGCAGATAATAACTATAGCAAAGCTTGAGTCTATAGATGTCATTTATTTGTGTGGTTTCAAGTAAGAATGTATAGACCCTACCATGGAAATTCCACCATTTAGGTGTTCATACATCTTGTGGGGCAAAGATAGGGCCAGCTTTCACCACCATTGCTAATGCTCCTTATTTCCAAGAGGCATTCCAGTTTAATATCTGGAGGGGAGGATTCCCAGCTCAACAGCACCAATTCCATGATATCTCAGGCCAAAATCGGAGAGCATAGGGCACACCATTGTGATGTCACTGGGTGGATCTTTTATATATCACCGAAGTAGGCCAGACAATGGCTGTGGGAACTAATCTTCATCTGGGTCAGCTCATTGTGGGAATAAGCATGAGGGAAGTCTGGGGAAATGGTCCCAGCATTCAATTAAAAGCTACCCAACCCATATAAATATAAGTTTTAAGAAGGCTCATCCATAACCCTCTGGGGACTAGGGATGAGCCTGAAGACTAGGAATGAGGGTGTGTGACAGTTTACATAAGAACATAAGAACAGCTTTCCTGGAACAGGCCACAACTCATCCAGTCACACAGTGGCTCACCATTTGCTTTGGGGTATTCCCAAGCAGATGTCTTCACCTGCTTAAGATTCCCTGCAAATGGCATTGAGAGATATCCTGCCTATCTCTCCAACCCAGAGGTTGTCCTCAGTCATCCATCATGATAGCCATTGATACCCTTGTTCTCCCTGAACTTGTCTAATCCTATCTTAAAGCTGTCACAAGGCTGACAGCTGTCACCACTTCTTCTGGCAGGGAGTTCCACAGACCAGTGATCCTCTGGGTGAAAAAGTACTTTCTCTTATTTGTTTGAGATCTAGCACCCAAAAGTTTCATGGAGTGCAGGAAGTTTACAGTGGGAGTAAGAAACTTGGTGTTCCACTTCACACCTTGGTCCAAATGGCACATTACTGTCACATGCTGTAGTCTTGCCAGCCTACCCCCTTCCTCCTGGCTGTGCTGATTTTGGACAAGTGAAACAACACACATGCAAATCTCTTCATGCTGAGCCAGAGCCACTGAACCACTGAAGATGCATGGATATTGGCAACCACACTATAATTCTTCTCCTCACACACAAAATTGAACTTTTTTCCTGTTCCTGTGCTATTCAACCTAAGATCTTCACCCTGCCTGTGGGCATGGAGAAACATAACAATTCCCTGAAATTCTTACCAGCACTGAGTCTCAACATCCTAATTGGAGGACCACAGACCACTGGAATACATGCTAGCATGTGTTGTCTACTTTATGTACCTACAACAAAAGAGATGGCTTACTGGCTTAAGCTAAATACATTTAGATGAAGCAGCAGGATGAACAAACCTATTCAAAGCCTTTAACTCATGGCACAAAATTGTCCTAATTATTTAAAATTCCTACCCTTCATAGGATATTAACAACACAATCCCACACAGAGTTAATCAAAAGGAAATCCCACTGAATACAATGTGTCTTATTTCCAGCATGGTTCCATGAATACAACTGTAGTTTAAGGCTGTAGTCTGGAACTTTGTTAAATCCCATGGATGACTAAGTACAAAAGCATTATGGTTGAAAAATTGCTAGTAAATCTTGACACTACACCAGGGATTGGCAACCTTTGTGCTGCAATCATCCCCTCTCGTAGCAATGCTTCCAGAAAAAAGAACAAACAGCAACCTATTTGTCAAATCAAACAGGGTGGATAGGTATTGATGTGCAAGTAAGTCATCTCTGATATACTGTAAATATCCCTATGATATTAACTGATAAAAATAATTCTAGGGACAACTGAAGATAGTAGTGTACCTGTGTAGTGGAGTATATAGGAGACAGACTAAGATTCAGGTCCCTGGGTTCAAATCCCCATTCAACCACAGCCACCCATTTAGGTTTTACAATTGGTAAAGCAACTCTTTAAATAGTTCAGTTACCTTGAAAATACCATTAGACTGCTATAAGTCTGTTTTGATTGATGTAACCCCCACCCCACCCTTTTGCGGTTCATATACTGCGGTCCCGGTATTTCCTGGGACTACAATATATGAAAAAGCTCCATGCGGTAAGCTGGAAAGGCCTGTTTCAGGCCTCCTGTACTTACCCCAGGCATCATGCTGCCCCGGACGGGCCTCCAATTGCCTTCCCAGGCCGTCAGAGGCCCCAAAAGTGCTTCTTGCTGAACCGGAAGTGACTTCTGAAAAACTGGAAGTGACTTCCGGATTGCTAGAAAGCACTTTTGGGGCCTCCAAGGTCCTTTCAGGACATGTTGGAGGACTCAAAAATGCTTTTCTGCGAACTGGAAGTGACAGTGCGAGGACTGGAGTAAGTACAAGAGGCCCTGAACAGAACGCCCAATCCCGACCCGACCGTGCATCCGCACATCAAGGATTTTCAATTAACATGGGTTGGGCCGGTTCCCTAACCCTCACAATAGGCAGGGAGTTACTGTAACAATATAAATTAATGAGGTCCAAAAGGTCCTATCACTAACCAGCCATGTTCTTGCAATCAAAATACAATGGCTTTATTTCAATCCATAACTTGTTCCTTCTTCCTCTTTTCCTGCTGCCTTCAACTATTCCTAATGTGATTCTCTTTGTCAGTGAGTTTCAGCTCCTCAAGATAATGTCCAAAGCACACTAGGCTCAGCTCAGTCACATTAATTTCTAGTGAAGGAAAATGCTTGATTTGATCTAGGTGCAATTTATCATTTATTTTGCCCTAGAAAAGACTGGCAAACTCCAGGTTGACCAAGTATTCCTCTTGTGCTGTACCTGGATAAGACATTTTATAGTTTTATGGATAAAATAGGAATGCTTCCTTTATGGTAGCTAAGTAACTTGGAATGAACCGTGGTGGCTATTGGGTTATGAATATACCCCACCTGCTCCAGCAGAGAGAGATGAAAAAATATTTTGTTGATTCAATTGCAGGCCAAATATTCTGAACTGTGCAGCTAGCTGTCAGAAAAGTGCATAAGAGCAGCAGTAACAAAACAACACCCGACTAGAGATGGGCACAAAATGGAAAAATAGCGTTTAATTTAGTTTCTGTAGTTTTGTTTTGTTTCATTTATAACAAAAATTTAAAGTATTTTTTTTTACAAAACAAGATGAAATGAAACAAAACACTATGCTCCCCAGCTCCTAAAGGACCAAAATGGCAGCCGTAACTTCCTCAAGCGCTTCTAGGTAACCCCCTGAAATTTGGAAAGTTTTGGGTTACCGGGGGCTGGGTTATGAAGCTCCAAAGGGGAGGCCCCTAGGAAAAAACATCTTTCTGATTGGATTCTGAACTTTCAAAGCCAAGCCGCAGATGAGCCATATCTTGGCTTCTGATTCTAATTAGAAAGATATTTTCCTAGGGGCATCCCCATTGGAGCTTCATAACTCAGCCCCCTGTAATCTTTCCCAAATTTCAGGGGGTTACCTAGAATCGCTTGAGGAAGGTACCACTGCCACTTTGGTGCCGAAACATGGCTGGGATCAGTATTTTCGAGTGCATAAAAATGAAATGCATCCTAGCATTTTGTTAGGTAATGAAGACATTTGTTACTTAAAATGACAAAACAGTATTTTGTTCTTCGTTTCATGCCCATCTCTACACCCCACCAGCACAAAGTTTCATGATGGGTGTGCTAATGCATGTTGCTTACTTTAGGGATTTGACATCAGGTTACAGACCGCCATTATCTGTCTGGCTGTTTGCTTGCCCCCCCCCCATGCTCAATCTGAAAAACAGACAGACACTGGAGGGGAAATCCACAGGCCTCCAGAGCTTCAGCCTTATGCAAAAACAGGCTCTATAAAAGAGATGTATTTCTATCCCCAGAGCATGTGGGGGAAAAGAAGAACATTATCTCAATGACAAAGAAGATACCTTTGAAAACCTCTGATGCCAACGTGATCTGGTTTGCATCTCATGAAACTACTTCGAAAGGTTGTAGGATATTTTCATTTTAAAAAGCATATATCAAATCTACCCCAAGAACTTCTCATTTTTTTCTACATATGGTTCCCATCAGGCAACACTAACACTCATCAGTCATCTCCAAATGCACTCCTTTTTCTGCCTCAGAATATTGAAATTCCTTGAAGTGTTTGAATGATTACACTTGAAATTTACCTGCAGTAATATTGTTTGCAGCCTTCTATGTAAACTTTTAAAAAGATATTTTACCTATGTCCATCTGTTGAAACTGAAATCACAGATAAATTAAGTACTTTATTACAGCATGAGATCAGACTGACCTCCATATCAAATGTGTCCACATTCTTGTTTATTATTTCTGTCCATATCTTGAACACTGTATTTAGAAATAGGGATTTATCTTTAATGTCATGTTCTTTATGACTGAGCTTATGTTTATGACTTTAACTGCTTTGTCTTTGATTGATTTTATCTACTGCTAACCTCCCAGAATAGTGCATTGCACTAATGGGGTGGTATATAATTGATGAAATAAATTAATAAAATAATAAATGTAATAACAAGCATTATTAATGGTTCATTTGGCCCATTTGTACGTACAGGCAAGGATCAAACAGTTAAAATTATCTTATGACATTATAGAGACATATCAGGAATTGTAGTCTGTGATCTAAGTTGTTTCCTGCTCTTTCTGAACCAGAACTATGAATTTTACAACCTGAGATGTTAACTTCCCTTATCAAATCAAATTAATATCATATCAAATATCACTGGATAGGAAGCTAGAACATACTGAATTTTGTTGAAGAAGTAAAACATATGTGGTCACAAATGAATACCTGCCCAAAACAGGTGTGGCTACTTGTAATTTACAGTTTCACCTGTTTATTATTTAGAAAATAAATAAATATTGGCATATGCCATAGACCAATTAAAGGCCTTTATACCTCTCAGATATTAATGGGCCTGTTGAGCGAGTGCTTATTGCTTTCTTGTTGCTGTGATCATTCATAAAAGAAAGCATTCAATTTTGATCGGTCTACACCCATTGATTAGAGTGTCTGTATTTCCAGCCGATAACCCAATTGCCATGTTGACCTAGACTAAGAGCCTTTTCGCACGACCCCTAAGATCTGCTGGCCACTTAAATTCGGACCAGATATCTTGGGGGTTCGTTGCTCTTCCTGTGTTCCCACCCCCTCCGCACTCCTGGCTGCTGTCTGCGTGAGGGGAGGGAGAAAAAAAAGAAAGAAAAGAATGCTGCTTACCTCCATTCTGCCGGTCTCGCTCTGTTCCTGGCAGCATTCAGATCTCTTAAAAGGGCGGGGGGGGGGGCAAAAAGACAACAAACAGAAGCTAGGAGAGCCCGGCACTCACTCCATTACATCTGCATCAGGGATTTTCACCCCCGGAGAGCAGGTACCTGAAAAGTGTGCTGGGACACGCTTAGGTGGGCGTGGTCGCACTTAATTTTCTGTAAACTCCGGAGCTGGTGGGGAAACAATTTTAAGCTCCAGAGCTGGGAGCCATTTGCCGCGGAGTTTAGGGCTCGTGTGAAAAGGCTCTTAGTAATTTTACACATCATGAAATAAGCTTCATGGGCAAATAATTTAGCCAAGGAGTTCATACATTCATTCAGCCCCATAAATCATCTTTATGGCTTGGCAGATCAAGCATAGGTGACCTTCCCATCCATCTCAGCTAACAAATGAAAATAAAGGTGTGTGGGGGGGGACTTTCTTTCCCTTTATTCTTGATAAGTGTTGTCAAATTTCACAAATATATTCATATCTAGGTGGAAATAATTTGCTGTATTTCAGGAATGAATCTGAGAAAAAATGAAATCGATGTTGTCAATTCAACCACAATTATTATTATTATTATTATTATTATTATTATTATTATTATTATTATTATTATTATTATTATTATTATTATTATTATTATTATTATTTGTTGCATTTATTTATTTATTTATTGCATTTTTATACCACCCATCTTCCAATAGGAACTCTGGACGGTTTACAAACACAAATAAAACCAAGAGCAAATAACAAGACTTTAAAGAAGACTTTTGTCTAGCATTGAATGTTATGTATTTAATTGTGTTTCTGATACTGAACTTGGGTTTCTGCATTTCTCTTTTACAAAACCTCCTCATTTTTAACACCTGCATGGCAAACAGATACAGCTACATATTGAATTTGCCTAGAGTAACTGCAGGATACTTTTGTTTCCGTAGATTTTTTTTAAAAAAAAATGTTGTAAACCGCTTGTAGGAAGATGGGCGGTATAGAAATGAAACAAACAAATAAATAATAAATAAACTTTCAGATTTATCCAGCTCTGGGGAAAAGACCTAAATTCAGTATCAACCCTGCCTAGAACCTAACTGAAATGAATGGGACTTTTAAGTCACAATGCACATTAATTGAGTGGATTTAAATGTGTGTTAGCTATATAAGACATATGTTGAATTTAATCTGAAGAAACCAATATTGTTTTTAAAAAAATGAATGTAGAAGAAAGTAAACAGATTGTCCAATTCTTGGTGGCAGAAAGACTTCAGGCATATGGTCATTTGTGTGTTTATTTCAATGAATAAAAGATTATGTCTCAGCCTACAGCAGTTGTACATGCAAAGCCCCATATGGCATATACAACCATATTCATGCTAATAAACACAGCTACTTTTATATCACATAAAGGGGAGTGTTGGATTTGATCTCTTAGGCAAGCCTAGAGTGAAATGCATCTCTTTATATATCTATTCTCTGCAAAGGTGTTTTCCAAAGTTGTTCCCCATAACTTTTAAAATGAATGGAAACTGGGGGAGGGGGGAATCCCAAGTTTGGCCACACAGCATTTTTGTTTCAATGTTTGTTCCAGAAAGTACATTTTCTGTATCTTCTGTAAGCAGAAAATAGGCTGGTTTTATTTGTAAACAGGAAATCTGTATGTATCATCAGGCACTTTACAATTGGCTGTATACTTTTTCTTTTAAAAATAAATTGCTTACCTTTATTCATTTTTTTGGGGGGGGGGGGGTGACACTTAACTTCCTTTCATTGGCCTGAATCAGAATACAAAGACTGAAACACAGTAGCACATACTCCAAAAAACCACTTAAGGAGAAAAACTGCTGAAAGTTCCTTGATGAAATCATAAATCAATGAGTGTGCGGGGGGGAAATTAAATTAATCCTAATATTAACAGAAATTAAAGTTATGCTTGATTATGAGAAGGATAACATGGTTCTATTGCTAGATTAATTAATTATTTCTGATTTTAAAAATCTATAGTGCCAAAATATGCTGATGACTGCTTAATTTTACTGTAATGTTCACTTAGCAAGTACCAATGATTCTTAAACAAGCTCAGGGAGAAAGAACAAGAAACATTGCTCTGAATTACTGAATAAATTAAAAATTACGATGATGTTCACTCACCAAGTTGCGCTTATACAAATGGGAGGAAGGGTAAATAACCATAGTTTGAATGTCAAACTAGGTATTAATGGAAATGCATGTTCCCTGCAAATAATACATTTTCCCTTTGCACAATAGAATCTCCTCAGAGATGTGCACCTGACCAAATAGATTTGTGAATTATGTGTGGGTTGGCTGGTGTTCTGGCTTCTTTCTTCTTGAAGCAAAGCGTGATCTCAGTTGAAGTCCTTCTATAAATATATATATATTAGAGATGGGCACGACTTAGCGGTATTTCCGTTTCCGTTTCCGTTACTCGGTTCCGTTACTCTACGGAAACGGTAACGGGAATTACTCCCCCAGACTTCGAGCTCGAACCGACGAACGAACAATTTTGGTCTGATTTGTCGTGCTCGTTCCTTGCATCGCGAGATCGCGCGATGCCACACGCGGCACAGAAAAAAAGTTTTTAAAAGTTAAAAAAACCCGGTTCCCGGCCAAAAAGCAGGCGGGAAAATGCCTGCCGTGCCTCAGGGCACCTACCAGAGGGGTTGTTTCTGGAGGTCCCCGGCCTCCCCCCTCATCCCCCGTCCTGGGCTGCTCTGGTGGGACTCGCCGCAGGCTCGCAGCCAGCAAAAAGCCCAGTCTCGCCGCCGGCCCGCCACAATTAAAGCGCAAGCAAGCGGCACGGACGGCACAGGAAAAAACTTTTTAAAACTCTCCCCCCACCCGTTCCCGGGCCAAAAAAGCAGGCGGAAAAATGCCTGCTTGACTAAGGGCGCAGGGCACCTACCGGAGGGGTGGTTTCTGGGGGGGGGGGGGTCCCGCCTCCCCCCCGTCCTGGGCAGCTGGACTCGCGAGTCGCCATCGCCATGCCATGCGGTGCGGGCGGGGGATCCAAAATGGGGCGGCAAACGCAATATTGTTTTTGAAATCGTGGTCCAAAAACACACAAGCACAACAGAAAACACGCGAAAATTTATAAACTGCCAGATTTTTCACAGTAGCAGTGGGTTTTTTCTTGCAACAAAATCTCTCTCCTCTCCTCCTCTGTCCTCCATTGATTTTATTTTATTTTATTTTATTTACACCTGCGCAATGATGGGCTGGCCAAGTGGCCAGCCATGTGGGAGTGGACAACCATGCAAATTTTTGGAGCCATCCCACCAGTCGCATGGCCACTTGGCCATGGAGACTTCTGGGATGTGCCAAAAAGCCCCCTAAAACCTGCCCTAGCCCTAACCCTAACCCTTGACTCCGTACCCATACGTCACAGACTGTCTTCTTAGTGGGTCAGAGAGGCACCCAGAGGTGCAACCCACTAGCCCACCGTAACCTTACCCGTCACTAGCCTAACCCTAGCTCTTGCACTAAGCCACCTTAAAGCCAGATCTACTTGCTTGCATTGCACTACACGCAGCAAGTACAATTCCCTTCTGTGTGAGACATGGTGGTGCGGGAGCCTTGTGAAGGGAAGGTATGACCCGATCACTCTCACACTGGTCTCACGTCTGCACATTATGTTATGCAATATCCATATGGCTATTGCATAGCATTTTGCAGCAGCAGCAGGTGAGGAAGGGAGACCCCCATGTAGAGGGGTCTCTCTTGGAGCCTGCTTCCCCTTCCTAGTGGCAGGAGGCACCCACGGGTGCCTCCAGGAGCCCACTTTCCCTTTATAGCGGGCCAGAGGAGGCACCCACCCCACAGAGGTTCCTCCAGGAGCCCGCTCCCCCCCCAAAAAAACCCAGTACTAACGACAACGAAAAAACGAAAAAACGAACCGACTAATTTTTGTGAATTTTCGCGAAAACCGGAAATGACCCGAAATGGGACTGGCCCGACTAACGACAACTCGAAAATTTTTTTTTTCAAGTCGTGCCCATCTCTAATATATATATATATATATATATATATATATATATATATATATATATATATATATATATATATATATATATATATATATATATATATATATATATATTTGTTTTCGTAGATTTTCACGGGTATAGGTATGCATGTTAGGGTGGATTCGGGTTTCTTCCCGTGTAGAAATCTGGTTGTTTTGGCGACGTTTCGACGAGGTCTCACTCGTCATCTTCAGGCTGGTGTTCTGGCTTCTTTCTTCTTGAAGTAAAGCGTGATCTCAGTTGAAGTCCTTCTATAAATACTGCTGGGGGGTGTGGTTTGCTTGCTCTGTTGCTGATTGTAGGTTTGTTTGTTCTTTTGTGATCTGCTGTGTGGCTGAGGCGATCGTTAAGGGCTTAACTGCTGGTGGGTTAGATGGCTGTTTAGAGACATCATGTGTGGGTGAGGTGCTGGATGTGTGTCTATTAGCCTTTTGTTTCTTAACGACCTTGGTGATGGGTGTTCTGGCAGCATCCTGGGCTTTGGTGGAGTGGGGTCCTGTGTCTTGTGAATTCATTTTGGTCTGGCTGCGTGTCTGTGGTCTCCCAATGTTTTTTTGGCATGTGTAAGTGTGCTCCATGTGGTGGCTGGCGTGGGGAGTAGCGTTAGATGGTGCAGTCGTGGTTTTGTTATTGGATGGTGGTTTCGTTTCATCTGTGGGAAGGGTCTGGGTTTGTGTTTGGTGTGGATGGAAGGTGGTGGCATCTTGTGTCCTTTTGGACCTGGTGTCAGTCTTTGTGACAGAGGCTCGTCTGTTGACCAGGGCTAGTTTCCAGATGTCAGGCAAGCGGGAGGTGTCATCACGTTTATTCATGTTGTTTGGGTGTTTGTTTCTCTATTTCAATGGCTTCCATGATTATTCGACTGTTGAAGTGTTCAGTTTTGGAGATGAGTTTGGTTCTTTTAAAATCAATTTCATGTCCTGTTGTTTTTATGTGCTGGAAGAGAGAGGAAGATTTTTTTCTTCTTTTTTGACTGCGTTCTTGTGTTCTGCGATGCGTGCGCTTATTCTCCTGTTTGTCTGTCCGATGTATGTGGCTGGGCAGACTTTGCATGGTATTTCGTAGACTCCTTGGTTTTCTAGATCAATCTTGTCTTTGGGGTTTCTTAAAATGTTGGCTATTTTTTGTTCGGTGCAAAAGGCTGTCTTGATATTGTGTTTGTGGAGAATTTTGCTTATTTTGTCTGTGGTGCCTTTGATGTAAGGGAGGAGGGCAGTGCCGTTGTTCTCTTCTGTTTCTTGGTTCTTGGGGGGTGTTTCTTTTTGGATTAGTTTGGTGATGGTGTTTTTTTGGAATCCGTTCGCGATTAAAGCATTCGAGAGAGTGTGTAATTCAGTTTTTAGGTGGTCTTTGTCAGCGAGGCGTTTGGTTCTGGAGATGAGGGTTTTTGCTACGGAGTTGATCTGTGCAGGGTGGTGGTGTGATTGTGCATTTAAGTAGCGGTTTGTATGTGTTTTTTTCTCCGGTAGATGGTATGTCCTAAGGAGCCGTCGGGTTTTTTGTAGATTAGGACGTCCAGGAAGGGGAGTTGGTTGTTGGCTTCTATTTCCATAGTGAATTGTATTTTGGGGTGTAGGCTGTTGAGATGTGTGAGGAAGTTGTTCAGTTTGTCTTTCCCGTGTGGCCAGATAACAAAGGTGTCGTCAACATATCTGAGCCAGAGTTTGGGTTTATGTTCGGACTTCTGTAACGCGTTGGTTTCAAAGTGTTCCATATATAGGTTTGCGATGACCGGTGAGAGGGGTGATCCCATGGGTGCTCCTTCTATCTGTTTGTATCTTTGTCCATTGTGGATGAAGTATGTGTTGGTTAGGCAGTAGTTGGTCAGATCTAGGATGTGCTTGGGGGGGTTGTATTTGTTGTGGATAGCTGTCAAGGCTTCTTGAATGGGCACTTGTGTGAAGAGCGAAACAACATCGAAGCTCACGAGTAGGTCATTGGGTTGTAGGTCTTGTTTCTTTATAATTTCTATGAAGTGGAACGAGTTTTGTACGTATGAAGAGATGGATTCTTCATAGGGCTGGAGTTGTTTGGCAAGAAATTTGGCGAGGTTTTGTAAAGGACACAAAAGGACACAAGATGCCACCACCTTCCATCCACACCAAACACAAACCCAGACCCTTCCCACAGATGAAACGAAACCACCATCCAATAACAAAACCACGACTGCACCATCTACCGCTACTCCCCACGCCAGCCACCACATGGAGCACACTTACACACGCCAAAAAAACATTGGGAGACCACAGACACGCAGCCAGACCAAAATGAATTCACAAGACACAGGACCCCACTCCACCAAAGCCCAGGATGCTGCCAGAACACCCATCACCAAGGTCGTTAAGAAACAAAAGGCTAATAGACACACATCCAGCACCTCACCCACACATGATGTCTCTAAACAGCCATCTAACCCACCAGCAGTTAAGCCCTTAACGATCGCCTCAGCCACACAGCAGATCACAAAAGAACAAACAAACCTACAATCAGCAACAGAGCAAGCAAACCACACCCCCCAGCAGTATTTATAGAAGGACTTCAACTGAGATCACGCTTTACTTCAAGAAGAAAGAAGCCAGAACACCAGCCTGAAGATGACGAGTGAGACCTCGTCGAAACGTCGCCAAAACAACCAGATTTCTACACGGGAAGAAACCCGAATCCACCCTAACATGCATACCTATACCCGTGAAAATCTACGAAAACAAATATCCGACCTCTACGGGGAGGAAACCTTCCAGCTGACCAGAACCTACGAGAAACTAGAAGTCCGAAGAGCCACCATCTTATGTGACATTGCATTCCTACGCAACTGCCGAGATAAAAATGTGATCCCCACAAGCTTCCAACTGAAATTCCACTCAAAAACCCCATCCAGCGAAAGGATCCTGAAAAGAACAGAACTAGCCCTAATCAGAAACGAACTACACAAGAAAAGATACCTACTAGATCAAACCAACAGAGACCTACTCACTCTCCACCTCAAACTCAGCAACAAAATCCACCCAACACTCTGGAACAAATCCAAGCAACTCGCCGCCTGGAGAGCTGAAACAGAGACCTCCCACAAGACAGACATACACACCAACAAACTCCACAAACTGGAAAAACGCCAGAAGCCCAACCCCCCACAGCAGCCCATGAAACAAACAGTTCACAACATATCAGACAGGACACTCACCATCGCAGAGACCAAAGTCCTGTCCAAAGGATTCAACTTTGCAGTCGCCCCCAGACACATCCCCACTGAAAACATCATATGCGGAGTGGAAGCCAGCCTAACCAAAATCAACCCAGATGAAGCCAACAAAATCAGACTTGAAGTCACCAATATCCTCTGCTCCAGCAAACCACCCAGAAGCAATTTACACAAAGAAGAACAAAAAGCCCTCACCAACCTGAGGAAAGACAACAACATAATCATTCTCCCAGCAGACAAAGGCAATGCCACAGTGGTGATGAACACATCTGACTACCAAGCCAAACTATCCAACCTACTACAAGACCCTGCTTACATACCTTTGAACACAGACCCCACCACCTACCTGGAAAAAAACCACCAAAGCCAAAATAAAAGCCTCACCCTTAAGTGAAGAAATCAAGCCAAGCATCATCCCCAGAGAGAAATCTTCCAGATGCCCCAAGCTCTACGGCCTCCCCAAGATTCACAAAGAAGGAACACCTCTCAGACCCATAGTCAGCTCCATAGGCTCACCCCTACAAAACCTCGCCAAATTTCTTGCCAAACAACTCCAGCCCTATGCAGAATCCATCTCTTCATACGTACAAAACTCGTTCCACTTCATAGAAATTATAAAGAAACAAGACCTACAACCCAATGACCTACTCGTGAGCTTCGATGTTGTTTCGCTCTTCACACAAGTGCCCATTCAAGAAGCCTTGACAGCTATCCACAACAAATACAACCCCCCCAAGCACATCCTAGATCTGACCAACCACTGCCTAACCAACACATACTTCATCCACAATGGACAAAGATACAAACAGATAGAAGGAGCACCCATGGGATCACCCCTCTCACCGGTCATCGCAAACCTATATATGGAACACTTTGAAACCAACGCGTTACAGAAGTCCGAACATAAACCCAAACTCTGGCTCAGATATGTTGACGACACCTTTGTTATCTGGCCACACGGGAAAGACAAACTGAACAACTTCCTCACACATCTCAACAGCCTACACCCCAAAATACAATTCACTATGGAAATAGAAGCCAACAACCAACTCCCCTTCCTGGACGTCCTAATCTACAAAAAACCCGACGGCTCCTTAGGACATACCATCTACCGGAAAAAAAACACATACAAACCGCTACTTAAATGCACAATCACACCACCACCCTGCACAGATCAACTCCGTAGCAAAAAACCCTCATCTCCAGAACCAAACGCCTCGCTGACAAAGACCACATAAAAACTGAATTACACACTCTCTCGAATGCTTTAATCGCGAACGGATTCCAAAAAAAACACCATCACCAAACTAATCCAAAAAGAAAAACCCCCCAAGAACCAAGAAACAGAAGAGAACAACGGCACTGCCCTCCTCCCTTACATCAAAGGCACCACAGACAAAATAAGCAAAATTCTCCACAAACACAATATCAAGACAGCCTTTTGCACCGAACAAAAAATAGCCAACATTTTAAGAAACCCCAAAGACAAGATTGATCTAGAAAACCAAGGAGTCTACGAAATACCATGCAAAGTCTGCCCAGCCACATACATCGGACAGACAAACAGGAGAATAAGCGCACGCATCGCAGAACACAAGAACGCAGTCAAAAAAGAAGAAAAATCTTCCTCTCTCTTCCAGCACATAAAAACAACAGGACATGAAATTGATTTTAAAAGAACCAAACTCATCTCCAAAACTGAACACTTCAACAGTCGAATAATCATGGAAGCCATTGAAATAGAGAAACACCCAAACAACATGAATAAACGTGATGACACCTCCCGCTTGCCTGACATCTGGAAACTAGCCCTGGTCAACAGACGAGCCTCTGTCACAAAGACTGACACCAGGTCCAAAAGGACACAAGATGCCACCACCTTCCATCCACACCAAACACAAACCCAGACCCTTCCCACAGATGAAACGAAACCACCATCCAATAACAAAACCACGACTGCACCATCTACCGCTACTCCCCACGCCAGCCACCACATGGAGCACACTTACACACGCCAAAAAAACATTGGGAGACCACAGACACGCAGCCAGACCAAAATGAATTCACAAGACACAGGACCCCACCCTACCAAAGCCCAGGATGCTGCCAGAACACCCATCACCAAGGTCGTTAAGAAACAAAAGGCTAATAGACACACATCCAGCACCTCACCCACACATGATGTCTCTAAACAGCCATCTAACCCACCAGCAGTTAAGCCCTTAACGATCGCCTCAGCCACACAGCAGATCACAAAAGAACAAACAAACCTACAATCAGCAACAGAGCAAGCAAACCACACCCCCCAGCAGTATTTATAGAAGGACTTCAACTGAGATCACGCTTTACTTCAAGAAGAAAGAAGCCAGAACACCAGCCTGAAGATGACGAGTGAGACCTCGTCGAAACGTCGCCAAAACAACCAGATTTCTACACGGGAAGAAACCCGAATCCACCCTAACATGCATACCTATACCCGTGAAAATCTACGAAAACAAATATCCGACCTCTACGGGGAGGAAACCTTCCAGCTGACCAGAACCTACGAGAAACTAGAAGTCCGAAGAGCCACCATCTTATGTGACATTGCATTCCTACGCAACTGCCGAGATAAAAATGTGATCCCCACAAGCTTCCAACTGAAATTCCACTCAAAAACCCCATCCAGCGAAAGGATCCTGAAAAGAACAGAACTAGCCCTAATCAGAAACGAACTACACAAGAAAAGATACCTACTAGATCAAACCAACAGAGACCTACTCACTCTCCACCTCAAACTCAGCAACAAAATCCACCCAACACTCTGGAACAAATCCAAGCAACTCGCCGCCTGGAGAGCTGAAACAGAGACCTCCCACAAGACAGACATACACACCAACAAACTCCACAAACTGGAAAAACGCCAGAAGCCCAACCCCCCACAGCAGCCCATGAAACAAACAGTTCACAACATATCAGACAGGACACTCACCATCGCAGAGACCAAAGTCCTGTCCAAAGGATTCAACTTTGCAGTCGCCCCCAGACACATCCCCACTGAAAACATCATATGCGGAGTGGAAGCCAGCCTAACCAAAATCAACCCAGATGAAGCCAACAAAATCAGACTTGAAGTCACCAATATCCTCTGCTCCAGCAAACCACCCAGAAGCAATTTACACAAAGAAGAACAAAAAGCCCTCACCAACCTGAGGAAAGACAACAACATAATCATTCTCCCAGCAGACAAAGGCAATGCCACAGTGGTGATGAACACATCTGACTACCAAGCCAAACTATCCAACCTACTACAAGACCCTGCTTACATACCTTTGAACACAGACCCCACCACCTACCTGGAAAAAACCACCAAAGCCAAAATAAAAGCCTCACCCTTAAGTGAAGAAATCAAGCCAAGCATCATCCCCAGAGAGAAATCTTCCAGATGCCCCAAGCTCTACGGCCTCCCCAAGATTCACAAAGAAGGAACACCTCTCAGACCCATAGTCAGCTCCATAGGCTCACCCCTACAAAACCTCGCCAAATTTCTTGCCAAACAACTCCAGCCCTATGCAGAATCCATCTCTTCATACGTACAAAACTCGTTCCACTTCATAGAAATTATAAAGAAACAAGACCTACAACCCAATGACCTACTCGTGAGCTTCGATGTTGTTTCGCTCTTCACACAAGTGCCCATTCAAGAAGCCTTGACAGCTATCCACAACAAATACAACCCCCCCAAGCACATCCTAGATCTGACCAACCACTGCCTAACCAACACATACTTCATCCACAATGGACAAAGATACAAACAGATAGAAGGAGCACCCATGGGATCACCCCTCTCACCGGTCATCGCAAACCTATATATGGAACACTTTGAAACCAACGCGTTACAGAAGTCCGAACATAAACCCAAACTCTGGCTCAGATATGTTGACGACACCTTTGTTATCTGGCCACACGGGAAAGACAAACTGAACAACTTCCTCACACATCTCAACAGCCTACACCCCAAAATACAATTCACTATGGAAATAGAAGCCAACAACCAACTCCCCTTCCTGGACGTCCTAATCTACAAAAAACCCGACGGCTCCTTAGGACATACCATCTACCGGAGAAAAAAACACATACAAACCGCTACTTAAATGCACAATCACACCACCACCCTGCACAGATCAACTCCGTAGCAAAAACCCTCATCTCCAGAACCAAACGCCTCGCTGACAAAGACCACCTAAAAACTGAATTACACACTCTCTCGAATGCTTTAATCGCGAACGGATTCCAAAAAAACACCATCACCAAACTAATCCAAAAAGAAACACCCCCCAAGAACCAAGAAACAGAAGAGAACAACGGCAATGCCCTCCTCCCTTACATCAAAGGCACCACAGACAAAATAAGCAAAATTCTCCACAAACACAATATCAAGACAGCCTTTTGCACCGAACAAAAAATAGCCAACATTTTAAGAAACCCCAAAGACAAGATTTATCTAGAAAACCAAGGAGTCTGCGAAATACCATGCAAAGTCTGCCCAGCCACATACATCGGACAGATAAACAGGAGAATAAGCGCACGCATCGCAGAACACAAGAACGCAGTCAAAAAAGAAGAAAAATCTTCCTCTCTCTTCCAGCACATAAAAACAACAGGACATGAAATTGATTTTAAAAGAACCAAACTCATCTCCAAAACTGAACACTTCAACAGTCGAATAATCATGGAAGCCATTGAAATAGAGAAACACCCAAACAACATGAATAAACGTGATGACACCTCCCGCTTGCCTGACATCTGGAAACTAGCCCTGGTCAACAGACGAGCCTCTGTCACAAAGACTGACACCAGGTCCAAAAGGACACAAGATGCCACCACCTTCCATCCACACCAAACACAAACCCAGACCCTTCCCACAGATGAAACGAAACCACCATCCAATAACAAAACCACGACTGCACCATCTACCGCTACTCCCCATGCCAGCCACCACATGGAGCACACTTACACACGCCAAAAAAACATTGGGAGACCACAGACACGCAGCCAGACCAAAATGAATTCACAAGACACAGGACCCCACTCCACCAAAGCCCAGGATGCTGCCAGAACACCCATCACCAAGGTCGTTAAGAAACAAAAGGCTAATAGACACACATCCAGCACCTCACCCACACATGATGTCTCTAAACAGCCATCTAACCCACCAGCAGTTAAGCCCTTAACGATCGCCTCAGCCACACAGCAGATCACAAAAGAACAAACAAACCTACAATCAGCAACAGAGCAAGCAAACCACACCCCCCAGCAGTATTTATAGAAGGACTTCAACTGAGATCACGCTTTACTTCAAGAAGAAAGAAGCCAGAACACCAGCCTGAAGATGACGAGTGAGACCTCGTCGAAACGTCGCCAAAACAACCAGATTTCTACACGGGAAGAAACCCGAATCCACCCTAACATGCATATATATATATATATATATATATATATATATATATATATATATATATATATATATATATATATATATATATATATATATATATATATATATATATATATATATATATATATATATATATATATATATAAACAGTAATCAAACCTTTCAATAATAATAATAATAATAATAATAATAATAATAATAATAATAATAATAATAATAATAATAATAATAGTAGTAGTAGTAGTAGTAGTAGTAGTAGTAGTAGTAGTAGTAGTAGTAGTAGTAGTAGTAGTAGTAGATAGAGAAATATATAGGTAAGTTTAAGAATACTAAAAAAGGAACAAAAATAATATAAAATATTCAGCAAGATGGCAAGGTACAATTTAAAAAACAAAACTAAGATTGCTAAAGGCCTCATGGTAGAGCCAGGTTCAAGGCTTTTTTAAAGGCAGGCAGGGACTGTGCTAGGCACAACTTGCTCGGAAGATGGTTCCAAAGCAGGGGGACAGCCACAGAGAAGGCTCGGTTGTGGGTTACCACTTTCCTAGCCTCCCTGGGTGTGGCCACCCAGAATGAGAGGACCTGCAACATTCTAGTAGATCAGGCCTCAGTTGATCTGTGGTAGATCCACTCCGTCAGGTATTCAGGTTCTAACCCATGGACGGTTTTGTAAATCAAAACCAAGACCTTGAATCTTATTCGGGATGCAACGGGCAATCAATGCAAATGAGCCAGGACTGGGGCGATGTAGTCATATCATTAGGAGTAAATTCTACATGAATTCATGGAGAACCATTGTCAGTCAGTGCAAATATACTGTACCTGTACTGATAGACCATTGATCCAACAGTGTGCAATACACTTCCTATATTTTTCTTCTGCTATGAGATTTTGGCATAGTTCCCCTTTCGGGAAACACCTCTGCAGAAAAAAAAACATAGACATATACAGTAATCAATATCTGACTCTCAAGGATAGCAGCTGGTGAATCAGAGGTGGGTTTTAGAGAGCGACTGAAGAGACAGATTCCTAATCACATGGAGGGGGAATTATTAATCTGTACAGATGTGTATGCTGCAAGTGTGCTAATGAACACATGAGCGTAGAGATGGCTGTGAACTGCAGATAGGTGGCACTGCCTTTTATTGAGTGGTAGCTGGAGGAGGTGGAGAAGGGAAGGGCAAACTGTGATCAATGAGTTGGCAACCACACTGAAGAGTGGTGGAAAGAAGCATGGTTTGGTCAGGGAATGGGTGAACATGCAGAGGAAGTAGGAAAGAGAAGTATGTGGCATCTGCAGAACACCTGTGCAGGTGTTCCACCAAACTGGGTTGAACTGCGGTTCATGCCCATCGCTATCTCAAGGTCAGATGCTAGCATTGGAGTGTGATTACAGCTATGTGTGTGTATTGTGTCTCCAGCTTTCTTCAGCAGAGTTTATATTCCTTCTTTCCTCCATTCCTCTTCCTAATTGAACACATTATACTGTGAAAAGTTCTAGAATCAATGATCTTCAAAGAAGCAGTTGGTTACATTGATTTTTCTTCTTCTCTATCTTTATGAAAACAACTCTGCTTATCAGCCAGATGTTATCTTCCTGTACTACCAGATGCTATCAAGTTGTTTACTCTCCTCTAGCCAGGATATCTATCATGATCCTTGATTAGTATTACTGTTTACTGGTTTCTGTGCTCTCACATACAGACAGAAGCTGCAGCATTCTTCCAAAGATGCAAATAAAAAACCCAGCTCAGGTGAAATTTTCTATCACTTTCAGAGTTCCACAGTACATTTATAAGACTTTGAAATCAAACCTACTGTAGATGCTTAAAAAAGATGGTGGGACATGATAGCTTACTAACCGCTAACCTCCATTACGTCAACTACTTTAGAAGTAGTTTATTGCCATATAATGGTTCCATCCCTTTTCTCCATCAGCCAACTCATTTGAACACAGCAGCAGCTCAACAGATATGAGTGTTATTTAAAGCTCATTTAATTCATTTTTGAAAATTTACAAAGAAGAACAAAAATGTTATAAGTCCAGAGGAAGATAGAGTGTTGACAATCATGATACAATTTGCAAGGGAGATGTACTTGAAGTAATTCCATAGATCTTTTCAAACAATGAAGGCTATTCAGTCCAGAACCCAAACCAAAACACCACTCACTCACTCCCTAGCCACTCAACCACCACCACCAGTGCTGCATTACAAAAGAGTTTTCATGCTCCTCTGGTACCTGAACTCCCATTTTCCCCTCAACAACTTGATAATGTTGTTCTTGCTTGTGAGAAGGGCTGAAGGGCCAGCAGGGTGTGGTGAAGAGGAACACAAGGCAAGCTTCATTTGAATTTTCATCTACCATGACAAAGATGTGAAAGGACAATTCCCCAAAATGTGACCTAGCAACTCAAATCAGATCTGGGTTCCCCAAAGCCCTACCAAGTAGCTGCCATCTATAATCAGACTACACTGCTCTGAAATCTGGAGCCTCGTGGTGCAGTGGTTAAACAGCTGTACTGCAGCTAAAACTGTGCTCACAGCCTGGGGTTCAACCCCAGGTAGCCGGCTCATGGCTGACTCAGCCTTTTCTCCTTCCGAGGTTGGTAAAATGAGTACCCAGCCTGCTGGGGGTGCGGTCAGTGTGTAGCCTGCATAATTAAATTGTAAACTGCCCAGAGAGTACTTGAAGTACTATGGGGCGGTATATAAACAGAACACTCCCCCCCCTTTTCCCATTGGTAAATTCACTTTAGCCACCAGACAAGGGTCAGGAAAAAGGAAAGAACTGGCAATCAGACCTTGTTTGTTGCTTAAGGCAGCTGCAGCTAGTTGTCCGGGTTTGCTGGAGGTACAGCTACAGCAGAACTACTCTAACAAACTACAAACAAGGGATGACTGCCAATTAGAGATAGGCATGAAATGAATATTTTTGTTTAATTTCTCATTTTTTGTTTTGGTACAGAATGAAATGAAAAATGAAGTGCCCTTTAAAAAATTGAAACAAAATGAAACAGAAATTTACATTTCATTCTGTTTCATTTTTGATTATTTATTTTGACAAGCACTGATATCGGTGTTTGTCAAAATTAATAAAAATAAGTGCCAGCCATACCGCAGGCCAGTTGGTCAGTGCTAGATTTAAAAAAAAAAAAGCTGACCAGCCTGCGGGCCAGCTGGTCAGTGTTAGGTAAAAATAAATAAATTTTTATTTTTTTTAAAAAAAGCGCCGACCCAGCCTGGTCGACACTAGGTAAAAAAAAAAAAAAATTAAAAACATTAAAAAGTGCTGACTGGCCTGTGGGCCAGCTGGTTGGTGCTACGTAAAATAATAATAATAAAAAGTGCCTACTGGCTGGCTAGTCGGCTATAACATTTTAAAAAACCAAGAAAATTGAAACAAATGAAAAATGAATATTTTTTAAAAAAACATTTCATTCTAAATGAAATGAAACAATAGAAAACAAAATGAAAAATGAAACAAAATGCCATTTTGGCATTTTGTCTCCATCTCTACTGCCAATTCTTCCCTCCCTTTGTCCCTCCTTTCTCCATTGCTTTATTCTCCTTGGGATTCTAGTGTGCTCTTGTTGCAATGCTGGCACCAAGCTTTTAAAATGAATGAAAGAAAAGAAAACATTATCAGCATTAGCAAATATTCAAAGTCTTCTTGACTGGACCATTAGTGCTTCTTAGTCTGGATGTTCAGGTGAAGAAAACAGATCCCTGGTGGTGCCTCTTAGCCTCCTTTCTCACCACCCTGCTAGCTACCAATATCCCTGAACATGCTTTTCTACAACAGCTGAAGAAACCACACCTCCTGAATTGATGTAAATGCATTAGTAGGGTTTTAAAGTAGAATTTCCATTGTTAGATGGTGAAATGGATGTTGTGGGAACTCCAGGCTGATTAGCACTGACGTATAGATCATGTAGTCAATTGAAAACATACACATTCCTGAATTTTTTGTCATTGTAGTTGCCCCCTTAGTCTGCCCTGCCAAGATACAGACAGAAAATCCTAAAGTAATAATAAGGTTGTCAGGATTTTTAATGACCCTGCACTTTGTTTTTATAGTATCACAGCCTGACACACTGAAATTAGAAGACCCATGAAGCTTGCTCCCATTGCTCCATCTTTAGCATTCATTTCTTAGCTTCTAAGGCTTGATGGGAACAAGTTTATAGAGAGTGCTCTGTCCTTTCTAATTACTGTCCTTTTCTTGCTTTCTCACACAGGGGAGGTGATGTTACAGGGCCACTGTGTCGGGAAATAGGCCATTCAGCCACATATATACACAGTAGTATTTTTAAAATATAACTGATATTGACTTTGCCTACAGTTATTTTTGCACAGATTCTCTAAAGACCAGTCCCTTGTTTAATTACTGTTTAGAGTTTGTCAGGAAATGGCAGCAGGGGATTCGAATGAGGCTACAGCCTACTTTTGTTTTCTGGAAAAGGTTGGCTACAAATACTTCCTGAGCAGAAAATGTTGCTTTTCACTTCATTATTGCCTTAGGGTTCACATCCGTCATGAGATATTCTGCCCTACCTTTCAGCTTTTAGCTCACCTTTTACCTGATACTATTTTAGCTACCTCTGCATTCACTCTGCAACATCCTAGTGATCTGAGTACAGTAACACACTTAGGCAATCGTCAATGTGTTGTGCTATGGAGAAAATTCTTCTGGCACCACAGACATTCTTCTTTCATATTTGATCTTAGTGCTTTAACAGGAGGCATCAGTTCAGGTTTAACACAATATTTTGAAGGGACAGAGATGAAGAAGAGGGGGTACTTCATTGGCTTGTCAATACATTGAATTATAAGGGCAAGGTTACCAACATGCTTTATTTATTTTTGTTATATATTGTTTACTAGTTATAGTGTTTTTATTTATATACTTGTGCTTATCTATTATATTGTGTTTTACTGTTTATGGTTTGATTTCTGTTTAGTTTGTAAACCGCCCAGAGTAGCCATGTAGCTAGATGGAGCAGTATATAAATTTAATAAATAAATAAATAAATAAATAAATTTTTCCATCATAGCATCTTCCACTCCCAAGCAGCCAGTGCACACTCCAATTTGTTAGGAGAAGAACAGTTAATACATAACAGTGAATACTTTATTTGTATCAATTTTCACATCCAGTTGCACAAGGAACATAGGAGTATGAATCTTCTTAGAAGACTTCACTGCAGTCCTATGCAGGGCATCTTTTATCCATTTTAAATTAATGTGTTCTGTAGCTGTGCCTTCCTCTGCCACCATTCTTCTCACATGGAGAACACTGCATAGAAAAGGAAGGCCTGCTCTGTCCAAATGTCCACCCCAAACTTTCTGAAAGCCAAGCTTTCTGACTGTATGCAGTGCTTTCAAAAAAGAGAGGGTCTGTCCTCTTCAGACTCTTTCGTGCCTGTGATGGTGGAGAGTATGAAACCAGCTAGCTTCCTATGTGTAATAATGGGCTAAAGCCACATTTAGGCAGAATATCGGGGAAAACATCAATAATGGAACTAATCATTTGGGAGTGCTCCAACACTGGGGTTATCCAAGAGAAAATTGGATGTTAGATCTGTTTTGATTTGAATTCCTGTGTTGAGTGGGAGGTTGGACTCAAGGGTCTAATTATAGGCCCCTTCCAACTCAATTCTATGATTCCTTCCTCTCATTACACTATAGAATAATCGAATCATGCTTAAGTCAGATTTACAGGTGTCACATAAGATGGTTTCTGGATGGGCACCCCAAAGATCATAGAATATATTGGAATTCCCTACCAAAGTACAGAACCAGGTCCATCCCACACAAAATGTGATCTGACCTAGGAATCTGCTCATACTTGTGCAAAGCTCACTTCAAAAATCAAAAATGGAAAATTTGGATTGGAATGCTCAGCTCAGCTCAGCAACCTTTATTGGCATACAACAAAGCACAGATATGTAGTGTGGCATAATGAATATCCCTTTTAAAGTCAAAGATTACATCCTTTTTTGAATATTCCAGACTACCACAAGGACAGACGCATGAGTTTAATATAAAGATAAAATAATAATACCTTCTTTAAAATGAATACTAATGAGCATCCTAAGTGCGTGCTGTGACTATCACCGATAAAAACATAGCTACTTTTTCAATTATAGAATCAGATTTGGACCCCAACAGATAACGGATTTTATCCTGCTCAGACCCGACTTTTAGATTCCTTAGGACTTGTTCCAAAAATTTCTTACGTGACTCATTATGTAAGGGACAATAAAAAAGCATGTGAGCAAGAGTTTCCACCCTGCCCAGACCACAAGAACAGCATCTCTTATCCATAGGTAAGCCTTGAAACCTGCCGTACAAAACGGCAGAAGGCATGACATTGCATCTGGCTAAAGTAAAGGCTCTACGGTTTCATGGAGATTTAAGCAGCCCTAAATATGGGGCCTGCTGGCTAGGTTTAACCGTAATATGCCAGTGCAGTGGTGAACATAGGCTGTGGGCTAAGCTCCGCAGTGTCTGTTGTTCTATGTCTAGCACCCGTCTTTTTATAACCCCCAAAGCTTGCTTCTCACCAAGTGAACCAATTTGTTCAACATGTAACCCCCCATGTCTGCAATTTTTTAATCCAAGTTGATGATCCAAATGGTGGAGCCCTATCTTTTAGAAGGTGATATAAGAGAGTATGGTTATCTGTACTGTAGTAGATTTTTAGCCAGAATTTGGTTATTTGCAGCCACGCTGTGGTTTCCAACAATGAAGAGCCAGTCTCTAGGCATAAAGCAGCATAGGGGACACATCTGGGGAGTCCCAGGATTTTCCGAAAAAACTGGGATTGAACTTGTTCCACTGAAAAGTCTATAGCTGCCTGCCAGAGTGGAATACCGTATAATAACTGTGGGATGATCTTTGTTTTCCATACCTGTAGGGCTGCAGGTACAAGTTGGTTACCTTTGGAGAAATGGAAACGTAAGGTGGACTGTGCTGTAACTCTTGCTAGGTTAACAGCTGCTCTCCGTTGTGGCATCCAGGACTGTTTGAAATGAAAAAGGACACCTAAGTATTTGAATTGTTTAACTTGTTCTAGGTAGTGTCCATTTATTTTCCACGGTGTTTTCTTCCATGATCTGGAAAAGACCAGAATCTTGGATTTATCGTAGTTAAGCTGTAGATTGTTTGTGGCAAGGTATTCCACACAGCTCGTAAGCAGCCGTCTTAGACCTATGCGGGTTTGGGAGAACAGTACTGCATCATCCACATAAAGTAATAAGGGCGTACGATGCAGCCCTAATTTTGGAGGATGGCCATCAACCTTCTCTAAGTGAGAGGCTAAATCATTTATAAAAAGATTGAAGAGGGTAGGTGCAAGAATACAGCCCTGCTTCACTCCTTTGTTGGTAGGAAATGTTTGAGTTAATTTCCCATCCCATGAAGATCTCACTTGTGCAGTTGTAGCAGAATGTAGGGATATGATGAGGGACAAAAGTCTTTTATCTATGCCCATTTTGAAAGGAAAGGAAAGAAGACATGACATGAGGGTGAAGCATGTGTTGCAAGAAGATTGGTAGATGATAATTGTGTCTAAAATTTCAGGTACTGCATATTTATCACTTTAGATCTGCCAGTCTTACAGAAGAACCTGGAATGCACGTTTGCACTGGAATCCACACTATTTTAAAAATTTTGTTCCAATTTTAAACTCTGAAAATGAGCACAAATATTTGCATATTGAAGAAAAAGTACTCTCCACAGTGTGCATATTAGGATAAAGTGCCTATATATTTTGTTAATAAGAATGTTTTCAGAGGTAGATACAATGGAAAGCATGAATGGGGGGGGATGTTAAAGGAAATGTGTGGAAATGTTGGGTGGCCTTTAATGAGCTAAGAGCAAGATATAAACTTATATTGCTATGTCTGTGAAGATTCCCAGTCATCCAGGTGAGTTTGTCTGGACATTGAGTCATGGCAACTGGACTTCTTTTTCTTGAGAGATAGAAACGTTTCGCTGCTCATCCAAACAGCTTCATCAGTCTGAATACAGCTAATGCGAGTCCTCCATCTTATAGCCAGCTTTGACCTCTTGTGACCGTGGTCTTAAATAGGCTCTTTCATCCAAACAGCTTCATCAGTCTGAATACAGCTAATGCGAGTCCTCCATCTTATAGCCAGCTTTGACCTCTTGTGACCGTGGTCTTAAATAGGCTCGTAAGATGAACAATGGCCTGAATAGGCTCATTAGATAGACAATAGTATCCATAGCCTTAAGGTGAACAATGGCCTAAGGTGCTGAAACCTATAAAGAATGGCTCATTAGCTATGGCCTTGGTGGTGAAGGCTTTTTTAAAAAAAAATTGTCATGGTACTGTTTGAAGGAGGACTCTCACTAGCTGTATTCAGACTGATGAAGCTGTTTGGATGAGCAGCAAAACGTTTCTATCTCTCAAGAAAAAGAAGTCCAGTAGCCATGACTCAACTTCCAGACTTATGTTGCTATATTTCCAAGCTAGAATAAACACAGGATGAAGTAAATTGTGGTCTGGAAAGAGAGAACTTTGGTGGAACTATACATTATGTATATTTAATGGCCACATCCTGAACTAGGAGAATACAAATTCCACAAGATATTGCCTTCCCAATCTCCAGATACATGACTAAAATAGCAGCTATTGCAAAGCAGCACAACAGCAGGCACAAACAGATTTTAAAACTACCTTATGTCCCCAACTGACTCTTATCCCCGCAGCCTTTTAATTTTTAACCCATCTTCCTTCCTAAGGTCATACACATCAGAGCACAGCTTGAGGGAGAAATCAGATCTCACACCAACCCACGACCACAGCAAAGTTACTGTGAGGCAGTGGAGGCAGCTTCACTCTAACCACAGTGAGCAAATAGAAAGTTCACATTTTCCCTTTCTTAACTTCATTACAGGCATCAAGAGAAAAAGTCCCACTGGCTTTTGAAGCTATATTTCTTCCAATAAATCCGAGAGAGAGAAAAAAAATCAGTGCAGGGGAAAGGGAGGGCTTCTCCATCTGTATCCTAAACCTACCAGTGCCTTCAACACCTTAGAGTGCAGACTTTGCAAAATTTCAATGACAGCTCATGTACAGGCACAACACTGCTGCTCAGGTGATTAAAATCAAAGTTATATCTAAATTCTTTGGGGATTTGAACCTAGCAACTTTTCTTGGAACACATACTGAAGACCTTCCAGGCTGATTTTATACTTAGTTATTGGAAAGAATGAAGTCTGAATAATGGCAGAAGTTGCCTTTTAATCATTCCTCCAGGGCTGACAGAAAAGGAGAATTTTGAACAATTGACTTTGCTCATTCTGTATTGTTTCTCATGAAGCAATCTCAAATAAGATTTCCAAATAGACCAACTGTGCACAGGTTCACAGTAATTCCTCCTGTTCCTCATTAGATGGAAAGATCCAGTTCCTCAATGTAAGGAGATTTCTAATACTTTTTACTTTGAGACATTAATATGTCTGCCTTCTAATGAATGCACTTGGTGAATCTCTAAAATCTCCTATGTCATTTCATTTGTGGCATCTGGACTGCTGGAAATATGCAATAGTTGTTACTAAATTTTGTACAAAACTAGAGACTGGCAGCATGCTTGTGCCCAAATATAAAATGGTATGGAAGCCGATATATTTCAAAAAGATATTTCTTTTCTACTTATTCTAAATTTCTACATGATAACTGCCAATGTTTCTCCAAGATGGTGATGTCACATACTCCCCTCTCAATTTCCATCAGTTATATGCTGTCAAATCAGAAACAAACCTAATATGGCTTTCCAAGGTAAGTGAGATATTTAAGGAACTGGTTTACCAATTCTGCTCCCCCAGTGAGCTTCCATGGCTGAGCAGAGATTTAAATACAGTCCTCTTGACTTCTTGTCTGTCATTCTAGCAGCTACACCACACTGGATATCCAATTACCACTACTCTAAAAGACAACCTATAATAGGAAAGCACTCAATATATGTTTCATTATTCCTTCTAATTATTTCCATGGCTTTTCTCTCTAGTGTGAATAAATGAAAGCTCTTGTTCTTTGGGCATACAGTGAAAAGACAAGAAACAATGGGAAATACATCAGTGCTGTGAAGCCATAGAGGAGGACCAACCATGAGATGGATCAATTCAATTCAATAATGCCCTTTGTTCTGCAAGATAAAAGCAGGTCCTTTAATGATATGACCTTCTGGAGGACAGCAATTTGTTGGGTCATCATATGTCAAAAGCAACTTGATATGCTATAACAAGAAACTCCTTTTAGCTATTGGGCTCTAGTCCACGTACAGTAAACTCTCTTTATCCTAGATCAGAGTACTAACATTGGGAAGGCAGTACACGTGCATAACAAGGATTGTCATCAGTCTATGTTCCTGAGTTTTCTCTTGTTTGTGTTTCCCTGATATGTACAGTAGTATGAGTGATAGACTGTGAAGATTCTCAGTCATCCAGGTGAGTTTATCTGGAAGTTGAGTCATGGCTACTGGACTTCTTTTTTGAGAGATAGAAACATTTTGCTGCTCATCCAAAAAGCTTCATCAGTCTGACTACAGCTAGTGCGAGTCCTCCATCCTATAGTCAGCTTTGACTTCTTGTCACACTGGTCTGAATTAGGCTCATAAGATGAACAATGGCCTGAATAGGCTCATTAGGGAGATAATAGTATCCATAGCCTTAAGTTGAACAATGCCCTAAGCTGCTGAAACCTATAAAGAATGGGTCATTAGCTCTGGCCTTGGTAGTGAAGGCTTTTTGATTTGTCTGGGCACTCTTTCAAAGATGAGGATGTACACATATTAGACAAAGAAGATAGGTGGTTTGAGAGAGGAGTAAGGGAAGCCATTCATGTGAGCATTGAAACCCCCTCCCACCAACAGAGGTGGCGGCCTCAGGCATAGTCTATCTGCTACCTATCAGGGTGTGCTTTCCAAAGTACCCTGACAAATCAAAAAGCCTTTACCACCAAGGCTATAGCTAACGACCCTGGCAGAGCGGATCGCCCAGCGGTCAACTTCAGCCCATCCAACACGGATGTTGCAGGCGCACTCGCTTCAGGTTGCCATGCCCAGGGAGGCCCGGAAAACGTCAACTCGAAACTGGGCCTTCTCTGTGGCTGGGCCCACTATGTGGAACCATCTACCCAGCGAAGTGTGCCTTGCACAGTCCCTTCCAGTCTTTCGGAAGGCTCTGAAAACACTGCTCTTCTGTGAGGCATTTAGTAACCCTGTTTAGTTTAATTTAATTTTTTCCCCGCCATCGTATCAATTAGTTAGTCTTATTATCTTAGTTGCCAGGGTTATATTGCTGTTTTAATATGCTGTCACTTTGTTGATTTTATTGTTCTGAATTGGTCGTTGTTGACCTACTGTTGTAAACCGCCCGGAGTTCCTTCGGGAAGATATAGTTATAAGCTCTATAATAAATAAATAAATATAAGATGGAGGACTCGCACTGGCTGTATTCAGACTGATGAAGCTGTTTGGATGAGCAGCGAAATGTTTCTATCTCTCAAAAAAGAAGTCCAGTAGCCATGACTCAACTTTCAGATATGAGTGACAGCGCTCAGAGTCCGGTTCAGCCATGGAGAAAAAATGAGAAAACCTGGAGGGGATTGAGTTTCTAAAACTTTCAAGGTACTAGGAAGGAGGAAACACCATTGAGGGCTCTTTGCAAAGATTTTCTAAAATTGGTTGTAACTCCCTTCACAGCCAATTTTAGTGAGCAGCCTAAGTGCCATCACAACATTTCAGAACAGCAGGAACAGGATGGGGGAAATTGTTGCAAGCCAAACATGGTTATATTACACTATCACGGTCTGTGCCCACTGCAGAGATGTGTTATCAGTGCTGATGCCACGTCTTTCATCATTCCTGGCAAGGTGGCTTGATGCCTGCACACAGTTTAAAGTCTGATCAACCAGGAAGACATATCTGGTGGCATGTTCACAGCAAAGCTTTAAAAAGATTTTTTTTTAAAGAATACAGACCCAAATATTCCTTATTGGATTTGTAGCTCAAATTGATTTTCCAAGACCTGATTATCTTTTTGCTAAATATCTTAATATTAATAGTTTAATTACTACCTGTTTGGAACCCTCTTGGTATAATTTATGATTTCAAATATCTATAATATAAGAACAAAGATTATTCTGAATAACTGATTAAATAGGCCTGCTAAGGCACTTGAAAGGACTATGCCATCTCCAGAAATGTTTAAATACAATATGGAATGATGGGTCCTAATTACAGCTAAATTGTTCTCAGAAATAAACAACATGGGAAAATTTGGACCTTCAGTATAGTGGGATTATCTACAAAGTAAATAAAAAGAGATGATCTCCTTAATTACAGATCAAGATGCCTCCTAGATAAAGCACTAAAGCTACATGTGTGATGATACCTTGTCCATTAATTACAAGACCATGAAAGAACTGCAAGTTATAGAACAGTGGTGGCAAACATTCAGCACTCCATGTGTTTTGGACCATAACTAACCACAGTCCTTTGTCATTAGCAATCTAGGCTAAGGATTCTGGGAGTTGTGGTCCAAAACATCTGGAGTGCTGAAGGTTTTATAGAAGGAAAAAACAGGTTTGTACTTCATTTGATAGATGAGGTCAGCTTTCTTTGGAAATTCCAAGTCTCCTTTAAGCCATTAAGCCTCGTGGTGCAGTGGTTAAATGCCTGTACTGCAGGTAAAACTGTGCTCACGACCTGGGTTCAATCCCCGGTAGCAAGGCTCAAGGTTCACTCAGCCTTCCATCCTTCCGAGGTCGGTAAAATGAGTACCCAGCTTGCTGGGGGGGCAATGTGTAGCCTGCACACTGTAATCAAAATTGTAAACCACCCAGAGACTACTTGTAGTGGTATGGGGCAGTATATAAGCAGAACACTTTGCTTTGCTTTATTATGTTCACAATAGACAGTGGTCTTATTGCTACAGTTTAGTAGTACTAATGATTGTTGTGGACTAATAATAGGGAAGCTCAGCTGGGTGGATTTGCCTGCCGGAGTGGAGGTTTGGTGGGAAAAAGCCCACACTTTGGTGATTGTGGCACAGCCAGAAGTGATGCTATTCACTTTTTTCACAACGAGCCTTGCATTCCACTGGGCTCCCTGGTTTGGCTGCTTTTGCAACTAAACAAGATTCACAGCCAGAGCTTCAGAGTCCCAAGCCTCCTGTTGCTGAGGCCAAGAGCAGGGAGTGGCAGCTTCTAGTTTTAAGCTAGTAGCAAGCCCCACCAGCTGCACTCCCTGATTGCCTCAGCTCCAGCAGGCCCTGATTCTGTAAAGACTCAGAGCCAAGCAGACCCAAACCTGACATTATCTTTTCCCTCTAGCAAGGGGGTTCCATATCCCTTCAAGGGCCTGGCTTCCCAGGATAAACCTGGTGAAAAGCTCGAAGCTTTGCAGGGGCATGAATATTCTCCATGGGTTCCCAGGACCACTCTTCAGGGCCATAACCTTCCCAGTCCACCAGGTAGAAGAGTCTTCCCTGGTTACAGTTAGTGTCATAGTGCAAACAGAGCTGGCTAGCATGGGGGAAGGGAATATTTGGAGGGGGGGAGCTGGCTTTGGGGGAAGGACAATTCTGCAGCTGCCTGTGGGTGACAAATCACTTCCTTTAGGGGATCATTTGTCACTGGAAACAGTAGAGAAGATTGTGAAGGGTAGGGCATGATTTACCAGCTGTATGTGGATTTCCCTGGGTCTGTGTGGGTAAGGTATAATGAAGGAGTTAGATGGAGTGTGCACACCACCTGAGGTTGAGGTAGGTTTGTGCCTCATTATGTGTTGTGCTGAGGGCAATGTCTTCTACCTGACTTAGGCAAGGTGACACTTTTGTTTGTGGACATCTGGGGCATAAAACAGGCCAATCCAGGCTTGTCATACCAGATCGGACCAGGCAGTTCAGCCCCACCTGACATGTTGGGACTTCAGTTCCAAGAGTTCTCATGGCAGGAGGCAGTGTAGATTCAAGCACACCTGTTCATACTGCAGTGAATTCCATGCTGTGTCAACATGTAATAGACCCAGAGCAGGAGGCACAGAGGGTGCAATGCTGGAGGGAAGAAGCCATCAGCGGGCAACAACACACTCTTGAAAAGGACCGAGTCCAATAAACGTGGAAGTGAGTAAGGAGGAGTTGGAGGATTACCTATGCAGAGAGGCAGCATAGTTTCTGTTGGATGGTTTTGTTTAGGATTTTGCATCCAGGCTTGGGGGAATGACAGCTAAGTTGACTAAGAATTTGAAATCTGTCTTGGGTTTGAGGGTTGATTGTTAGGAATAAAGATTGGTTAAGAGGTGCAGCAAGGGAATGTGTTGGGACCATTTATGGAGCCACTCATGAACAGGTTAAGGGTGTCTTCTTTAGGGGTCATGCTCAAGAAGTCATCTGGTGAGTTTAGGTTGATCCAGCATTGGTTGTCCACAGAGGGTGAGTCGGTTAATGACATGGTTCTGTGGGAATGGAGCAGTGTGAGTTATATATCGTTTGATACAGCTGTTAGAGGCTGCATCATAAAAAGTTGGGTGCCCCGATGAAATGCATGAGGTTTAGCAAGTCTGGCTTTTCTTTTAGAGAGGTTTTAATGGAGTGGAGTTTTGGAGAATGGAAATGGTTTTAATGAGAGACTTGCAGGTGCACACAGATGCAGCAGGAGCCATAGGTTCTGGTGTTGTTCTTTGTGAAGTAGATGGTGTGCAGGAAGCTGGCCACACGAGTGGCTAGATGGTGGGGTCTCCAGGGATTTCATCCTTTTAAAAGAGTTCCCCATAGTTGGACATTGTGGCTGTGGGCTTGATTCGGGGCCAGTGAGGCTGTGGTCTTTGGTGACTATCAGGCGGTTGTGTCGATTGTGAATATGCTGACATCTTAATTGGTTAGGGCTATAAGATTGCTACGGACATTTACACTGAAATGTTTGCTATGGAATATAGTGTTTTCTGCTTGTCATGTTCCAGGAATCCAGAAGGAGATAGCTGATGCATTGTCATGTCTATGGGTGGACCAGTTCAGCGTGCTAGCTCCAGTTTTGCAAGTATATCCCAATGTCTTTTCAGAGGTGGTATGGAACCTTGGCTTACTGAAGCCAATGGGACGATGAGTTTAGCTTTAGCATCACAGAATAAGTACAGTTACTTTGCAGCATGTGAGGAGTTCTCAAAAACTCTGTGCTGAGGAGGATTTTGTGAAGCTCTGACAGAGTCAGCTGATCAGCTGCTGCAGTTTTCTGCAGGTTTGCATTTACAGCCTAGTGCAGTGATGGCAAACCTTTTAGAAACCGAGTGCCCAAACTGCAATTCAAAACCCACTATTTTTTTTTTTGCGAAGTGCCAATACAGTAATTTAACTTGTATACAGGTGGCTATAAAGGGGCAATGTCGAGTGCCCACCGAAAGGGCTCCCAGTGCCACCTTTGGCACCTGTGCCATAGGTTCACCATCACTGGCCTAGTGCCTCGCACCATTCAAGGGAAGTGGGCTGCTTTGTTGTGTTATGCCAAGACACAAGGTTACGAGCATTTCAGTTATGAGTTTAGATGGCAAAAGATGACAGAAGGAGGGTCCAAAGAAAGTGGTTAGAACACAGACATGAAGACCCTCCCTTTTTAACCCAAGCTGCTTGAGGGATTAAATGTTGCTGGAACAAGTTTGCAGGTCTGAGTTTGAGGTAGGGTTATTTATAATAGCCTTGTTTGATGCTTTGCGAGTAAGTGAGTTGGTAGCTGGATCTAGACTGGTGTTACCAAGCATGCATGCAGAGGGGCATCATTCATTATATGCGGAAAGTTGTGGCTTAGGTAAGGAAATTATATATATATATATATATATATATATATATATATATATATATATATATATATATATATATATATATATATATATATATATATATATATATATATATATCAGAGTGCCTAAGGGCAGTATATTGAGTTGGGCATATGTAGTCAAAGTTTTTGCCCCATTACCGCTGTGGGGGAATATTTGGAGGCTAGGGGAGATGTTCTGGGGTACCTATTTCAGCACAAGAATGGGGATCACCTGACCGGATACCAACTTTTGGATATTACCTCCCAGACCTTAGGCAAGGCTGGAATACAGGGTTGGCATTTTGGGACCCAGTTGTTTCATATGGCTGTGGCCTCTAATGCAGCGGCTGTGGGATACAACTGAGCTTCCCATTCTAAAACTGGGAAGATGGCAGTCTCTGAAGTATTGGACCTATGTGAGGCCATTACCTGAGAGTTTGGCTTTGGCCAATTTGCCATTCTGTTCTTATCGTTTTAGGTTTTTGGTCTGGTGGCCAAGCAAGAACGTGGTTGGTTGGACACAGTTATGTGTTCTGAGCCACCAATTATGTGGCACACACCAGCTTGTGAAGCAACATTGGCTTTGGAATGTTGGCCATGATTGGATGGAAGGTGCAGAGGGGCATGTCTTGGAGTGATTTCTTCATAACGGCATTTCAAACCTCTCAATTGCAGCTCCCTGATGTCCTCTTGATCCACCTCGGTGGAATCAAATTGGCTTGTGTGAAAGGCAAGGCGGTATTTCTCAGAGTTATTGCTGATTTGAGAAATTACAAGGAGATGTTTCCTAACATCACAATCATTTGGTCCAGTTGGCTCTGCCATTCACGTGGAGAGCAGCCTATCATAAACGCCAAAGTAGTTCTAGGGATGCAAAAGACTGTAATTTGCACCCTGCTATTTGGGTGTCACCCAGAGCTTTACAGGTCTGAAGGGGTCATCTGTCAGAAGAGGGCCTGGAGATTTCCTTAAGGAAGTTACAAGGGGGCCTGGAAGCTGAGCTGCTTGGCTTTGTGGCATGAAAGGAACATACAGTGTAGCTCCTTTTGTGTGGCCAGTAGTACAAGAGGTAATTAATTCATGTTAAAACCCATAAGGTTATAGCACAGTTCTCATGTTATTAATAGCCCATGTCACTAGTACAGTATAGGCTTAATAAGAGTAAAGTATATAACATTACGTTAAGGTACGAGTTAAGAGGTGTGCGAGATAAGAGGATCATCATAGGTCAAGAGGATGCTGAACAAGTGGCTAGCATCCTGCTGACATAAGTGTTTGAGATTAAATAGGGCAAGAAATGCCTAGATGTCCTGAGCACATCCAATCTCACCTGATCTCGGAAGCTAAGCGGGGTCGGGCATGGCTAGTACTTGGATGGCTGATCACCAGGGAATACCAGGTGCTATAGGCATCTGGAGTATGCACTGGCAAGCCACTCCAGAAAACTCCATGGACACAGGGTCACGAACACGAAGTGTCAGTCATGACTGTAACAACACAACAACAGGGCAAAACATTGAGATATGATTTCTTGCCTTCACCTTCTTGCACTATGTCAGGTCCAATTGCTTATAAAGTTGAGTTATTTGGTTTAATAAAGTTGTGGTCCTCTTTTACCCAATCTTCTTGTGTCTTGCCTCTTTCTTCTGGGATGGGCAGACAAGGCTTCTGTCACATTATTTATGGGTTGCAAGTGAGCAATTCGTCCTTCGGCTTAAGTATTTGATACATGCCTGTTAAATGTTTCTTAGCAACCTCTACAACACATTTCTATCACTTTAAATCATGGCAGCTGCTGGGTCTTCATTAAAAGGTTCTACAGCATGAACCTTCCTTTCAATCAATACATCACCATCTACAGCCAGCCACCATAGAGAGAGAATGGGTTATTTATAGCTTTTTGGATTTTATTTTCCAATGTCTTTCTCTCTCTAAAGTGCAGTACATCAAGATTTAGCGTATGGTGTATATGGGTATAGAAAGAGATTGGATCAAATTTGGACAGATTGGATTTAAGCAGAAATTTCAAAAAAAAATGAAGCACAATGTTGGAAGAAGAGAGACAGTGCTACACTGGGAGTCCTGAATGGACACATCTGAAAGGGGTTACTCTTCATATATTGGTTTTTGGGCTACCATCACCATTATCATTGCTGCCAATCCCACAAATGATTCATTGCGTAGCCTATTGTGGATTATGTTGTGTTGTCATTACCAACAAGTGTATATATGTTGCCATGTTGCTCGCCTGTCTTGTGCCATTTTCTTGGCAAAGGAAAGATTGTTTAGCTTAGCTTTTGTATTTTTATAAATATTTAAAAGGTGCAATATCAGACTTAGCTATTGGGGGCACCAAAAAACGAAGTCAACCTCCAGGTTGTGATGCAGATTGTTTAGAATCAGGGCAGCTCCTCTTTTGACAGCCTTCTTAACTATACTATTATAATTGTTTTTGAATCTTTGGATGGCACCACGTTCTATGTGGCTGAAATGATGTGATAAACATTGTTTGCTGATCACCAAAATAATCAACACAATGGGCTTGGTGGAGACAACACTAAGTAAAAATTCAAGGGAGTGTCTTGGCCTTCAGGAGGAATTCTTCTGCCAGTGACATTGTAAGCTTTGATTTTACACTGGAGTGCTGGGTAGTTTTTATTTGTGAGCTGAAGCATTAGAATGACTTGAGCCATAAATTACAAAATTCTTCTAACTCAGTCCAGAACTGTATTTTGCATCTGAAGAAGTAAACTGAATGCCACAAAAGCTTATGCTCCAAGACTGTTCTTTTTTATCAGCAAACTCAAGACCAACTTCCTGACTTTATCTCTCTTGTTTTAAGCAATTAATATTTAATATCTCTGCATAAGTTAGCCAGTTTCAGTGCTACTGGAATAGCAGCACTGGACATAGGATCAGTTTTTTTCAACATCTCCACACAGGAAAGCCACTCCAAAAGCTCATTGTCTGTATTGTACAGCAAGGGAAGCTTCTGCCTGCACCTCAACCCATGATCTCCAATACCCCTGTGAATGCAGAGATGCTACAACTCTATCCTTTTCAAATCCCTGGTTCCAAAAGGGAAGGTGTGGAGCTTAGATTCATGCCACTCTTGTGTATCTCATGATGACCGACAACTCTGTTTCGCCTGCAAATTTTTAAAATCATCATCATCATCATCATCATCATCATCATCATCATCATCATCATCATCATCATCATCATCATCATCATCATTTTTGAACTGCAGTGCTGGAAGATGCCCTATAAATAATCTAGTCTGTGTTAAGGAGGCACAGTAGTGAATCAAGCTTCCAACCTCTGGTTCTGCAGCCATAGACCTAAACCACTGAGGTACCGTATATACTCGAGTATAAATCGACCCAAGTATAAGTCGAAGCCCCTAATTTAAACCCCAAATAACTGGGGAAACTTATTGACTCAAGTATAAGTCTAGGGTGGGAAATGCAGTAGGGCCTGACAGCTCTTCCTTTGTGAGCTGGGGTGTGTGTGTGTGATGTTTAAGATGACTTAGCCACCAACACAAGCACTTGCCTCAGTGGCTAAAAGTATTGACCCAAATATAAGTTGAGGGCCCCCTTTTCCAGCCCAAAATTAGGGCTGGAAAACTAGACTTGAGTATATACAGTATTCTCCAGCATCCTGGGCATATATATATATATATATATATATATATATATATATATATATATATATATATATATATGCATGTTAGGGTGGATTCGGGTTTCTTCCCGTGTAGAAATCTGGTTGTTTTGGCGACGTTTCGACGAGGTCTCACTCGTCATCTTCAGGCTGGTGTTCTGGCTTCTTTCTTCTTGAAGCAGAGTGTGATCTCAGTTGAAGTCCTTCTATAAATACTGCTGGGGGGTGTGGTTTGCTTGCTCTCTTGCTGATTGTAGGTTCGTTTGTTCTTTTGTGATCTGCTGTGTGGCTGAGGCGATCGTTAAGGGCTTAACTGCTGGTGGGTTAGATGGCTGTTTAGAGACATCATGTGTGGGTGAGGTGCTGGATGTGTGTCTATTAGCCTTTTGTTTCTTAACGACCTTGGTGATGGGTGTTCTGGCAGCATCCTGGGCTTTGGTGGAGTGGGGTCCTGTGTCTTGTGAATTCATTTTGGTCTGGCTGCGTGTCTGTGGTCTCCCAATGTTTTTTTGGCGGGTGTAAGTGTGCTCCATGTGGTGGCTGGAGTGGGGAGTAGCGTTAGATGGTGCAGTCGTGGTTTTGTTATTGGATGGTGGTTTCGTTTCATCTGTGGGAAGGGTCTGGGTTTGTGTTTGGTGTGGATGGATGGTGGTGGCATCTTGTGTCCTTTTGGACCTGGTGTCAGTCTTTGTGACGGAGGCTCGTCTGTTGACCAGGGCTAGTTTCCAGATGTCAGGCAAGCGGGAGGTGTCATCACGTTTATTCATGTTGTTTGGGTGTTTCTCTATTTCAATGGCTTCCATGATTATTCGACTGTTGAAGTGTTCAGTTTTGGAGATGAGTTTGGTTCTTTTAAAATCAATTTCATGACCTGTTGTTTTTATGTGCTGGAAGAGAGAGGAAGATTTTTCTTCTTTTTTGACTGCGTTCTTGTGTTCTGCGATGCGTGCGCTTATTCTCCTGTTTGTCTGTCCGATGTATGTGGCTGGGCAGACTTTGCATGGTATTTCGTAGACTCCTTGGTTTTCTAGCTCAATCTTGTCTTTGGGGTTTCTTAAAATGTTGGCTATTTTTTGTTCGGTGCAAAAGGCTGTCTTGATATTGTGTTTGTGGAGAATTTTGCTTATTTTGTCTGTGGTGCCTTTGATGTAAGGGAGGAGGGCAGTGCCGTTGTTCTCTTCTGTTTCTTGGTTCTTGGGGGGTGTTTCTTTTTGGATTAGTTTGGTGATGGTGTTTTTTTGGAATCCGTTCGCAATTAAAGCATTCGAGAGAGTGTGTAATTCAGTTTTTAGGTGGTCTTTGTCAGCGAGGCGTTTGGTTCTGGAGATGAGGGTTTTTGCTACGGAGTTGATCTGTGCAGGGTGGTGGTGTGATTGTGCATTTAAGTAGCGGTTTGTATGTGTTTTTTTTTCCGGTAGATGGTATGTCCTAAGGAGCCGTCGGGTTTTTTGTAGATTAGGACGTCCAGGAAGGGAAGTTGGTTGTTGGCTTCTATTTCCATAGTGAATTGTATTTTTGGGGTGTAGGCTGTTGAGATGTGTGAGGAAGTTGTTCAGTTTGTCTTTCCCGTGTGGCCAGATAACAAAGGTGTCGTCAACATATCTGAGCCAGAGTTTGGGTTTATGTTCGGACTTCTGTAACGCGTTGGTTTCAAAGTGTTCCATATATAGGTTTGCGATGACCGGTGAGAGGGGTGATCCCATGGGTGCTCCTTCTATCTGTTTGTATCTTTGTCCATTGTGGATGAAGTATGTGTTGGTTAGGCAGTGGTTGGTCAGATCTAGGATGTGCTTGGGGGGGTTGTATTTGTTGTGGATAGCTGTCAAGGCTTCTTGAATGGGCACTTGTGTGAAGAGCGAAACAACATCGAAGCTCACGAGTAGGTCATTGGGTTGTAGGTCTTGTTTCTTTATAATTTCTATGAAGTGGAACGAGTTTTGTACGTATGAAGAGATGGATTCTGCATAGGGCTGGAGTTGTTTGGCAAGAAATTTGGCGAGGTTTTGTAGGGGTGAGCCTATGGAGCTGACTATGGGTCTGAGAGGTGTTCCTTCTTTGTGAATCTTGGGGAGGCCGTAGAGCTTGGGGCATCTGGAAGATTTCTCTCTGGGGATGATGCTTGGCTTGATTTCTTCACTTAAGGGTGAGGCTTTTATTTTGGCTTTGGTGGTTTTTTCCAGGTAGGTGGTGGGGTCTGTGTTCAAAGGTATGTAAGCAGGGTCTTGTAGTAGGTTGGATAGTTTGGCTTGGTAGTCAGATGTGTTCATCACCACTGTGGCATTGCCTTTGTCTGCTGGGAGAATGATTATGTTGTTGTCTTTCCTCAGGTTGGTGAGGGCTTTTTGTTCTTCTTTGTGTAAATTGCTTCTGGGTGGTTTGCTGGAGCAGAGGATATTGGTGACTTCGAGTCTGATTTTGTTGGCTTCATCTGGGTTGATTTTGGTTAGGCTGGCTTCCACTCCGCATATGATGTTTTCAGTGGGGATGTGTCTGGGGGCGACTGCTGCAAAGTTGAATCCTTTGGACAGGACTTTGGTCTCTGCGATGGTGAGTGTCCTGTCTGATATGTTGTGAACTGTTTGTTTCATGGGCTGCTGTGGGGGGTTGGGCTTCTGGCGTTTTTCCAGTTTGTGGAGTTTGTTGGTATGTGTGTCTGTCTTGTGGGAGGTCTCTGTTTCAGCTCTCCAGGCGGCGAGTTGCTTGGATTTGTTCCAGAGTGTTGGGTGGATTTTGTTGCTGAGTTTGAGGTGGAGAGTGAGTAGGTCTCTGTTGGTTTGATCTAGTAGGTATCTTTTCTTGTGTAGTTCGTTTCTGATTAGGGCTAGTTCTGTTCTTTTCAGGATCCTTTCGCTGGATGGGGTTTTTGAGTGGAATTTCAGTTGGAAGCTTGTGGGGATCACATTTTTATCTCGGCAGTTGCGTAGGAATGCAATGTCACATAAGATGGTGGCTCTTCGGACTTCTAGTTTCTCGTAGGTTCTGGTCAGCTGGAAGGTTTCCTCCCCGTAGAGGTCGGATATTTGTTTTCGTAGATTTTCACGGGTATAGGTATGCATGTTAGGGTGGATTCGGGTTTCTTCCCGTGTAGAAATCTGGTTGTTTTGGCGACGTTTCGACGAGGTCTCACTCGTCATCTTCAGGCTGGTGTTCTGGCTTCTTTCTTCTTGAAGCAGAGTGTGATCTCAGTTGAAGTCCTTCTATAAATACTGCTGGGGGGTGTGGTTTGCTTGCTCTCTTGCTGATTGTAGGTTCGTTTGTTCTTTTGTGATCTGCTGTGTGGCTGAGGCGATCGTTAAGGGCTTAACTGCTGGTGGGTTAGATGGCTGTTTAGAGACATCATGTGTGGGTGAGGTGCTGGATGTGTGTCTATTAGCCTTTTGTTTCTTAACGACCTTGGTGATGGGTGTTCTGGCAGCATCCTGGGCTTTGGTGGAGTGGGGTCCTGTGTCTTGTGAATTCATTTTGGTCTGGCTGCGTGTCTGTGGTCTCCCAATGTTTTTTTTGGCGGGTGTAAGTGTGCTCCATGTGGTGGCTGGAGTGGGGAGTAGCGTTAGATGGTGCAGTCGTGGTTTTGTTATTGGATGGTGGTTTCGTTTCATCTGTGGGAAGGGTCTGGGTTTGTGTTTGGTGTGGATGGAAGGTGGTGGCATCTTGTGTCCTTTTGGACCTGGTGTCAGTCTTTGTGACGGAGGCTCGTCTGTTGACCAGGGCTAGTTTCCAGATGTCAGGCAAGCGGGAGGTGTCATCACGTTTATTCATGTTGTTTGGGTGTTTCTCTATTTCAATGGCTTCCATGATTATTCGACTGTTGAAGTGTTCAGTTTTGGAGATGAGTTTGGTTCTTTTAAAATCAATTTCATGACCTGTTGTTTTTATGTGCTGGAAGAGAGAGGAAGATTTTTCTTCTTTTTTGACTGCGTTCTTGTGTTCTGCGATGCGTGCGCTTATTCTCCTGTTTGTCTGTCCGATGTATGTGGCTGGGCAGACTTTGCATGGTATTTCGTAGACTCCTTGGTTTTCTAGCTCAATCTTGTCTTTGGGGTTTCTTAAAATGTTGGCTATTTTTTGTTCGGTGCAAAAGGCTGTCTTGATATTGTGTTTGTGGAGAATTTTGCTTATTTTGTCTGTGGTGCCTTTGATGTAAGGGAGGAGGGCAGTGCCGTTGTTCTCTTCTGTTTCTTGGTTCTTGGGGGGTGTTTCTTTTTGGATTAGTTTGGTGATGGTGTTTTTTTGGAATCCGTTCGCAATTAAAGCATTCGAGAGAGTGTGTAATTCAGTTTTTAGGTGGTCTTTGTCAGCGAGGCGTTTGGTTCTGGAGATGAGGGTTTTTGCTACGGAGTTGATCTGTGCAGGGTGGTGGTGTGATTGTGCATTTAAGTAGCGGTTTGTATGTGTTTTTTTCCGGTAGATGGTATGTCCTAAGGAGCCGTCGGGTTTTTTGTAGATTAGGACGTCCAGGAAGGGAAGTTGGTTGTTGGCTTCTATTTCCATAGTGAATTGTATTTTGGGGTGTAGGCTGTTGAGATGTGTGAGGAAGTTGTTCAGTTTGTCTTTCCCGTGTGGCCAGATAACAAAGGTGTCGTCAACATATCTGAGCCAGAGTTTGGGTTTATGTTCGGACTTCTGTAACGCGTTGGTTTCAAAGTGTTCCATATATAGGTTTGCGATGACCGGTGAGAGGGGTGATCCCATGGGTGCTCCTTCTATCTGTTTGTATCTTTGTCCATTGTGGATGAAGTATGTGTTGGTTAGGCAGTGGTTGGTCAGATCTAGGATGTGCTTGGGGGGGTTGTATTTGTTGTGGATAGCTGTCAAGGCTTCTTGAATGGGCACTTGTGTGAAGAGCGAAACAACATCGAAGCTCACGAGTAGGTCATTGGGTTGTAGGTCTTGTTTCTTTATAATTTCTATGAAGTGGAACGAGTTTTGTACGTATGAAGAGATGGATTCTGCATAGGGCTGGAGTTGTTTGGCAAGAAATTTGGCGAGGTTTTGTAGGGGTGAGCCTATGGAGCTGACTATGGGTCTGAGAGGTGTTCCTTCTTTGTGAATCTTGGGGAGGCCGTAGAGCTTGGGGCATCTGGAAGATTTCTCTCTGGGGATGATGCTTGGCTTGATTTCTTCACTTAAGGGTGAGGCTTTTATTTTGGCTTTGGTGGTTTTTTCCAGGTAGGTGGTGGGGTCTGTGTTCAAAGGTATGTAAGCAGGGTCTTGTAGTAGGTTGGATAGTTTGGCTTGGTAGTCAGATGTGTTCATCACCACTGTGGCATTGCCTTTGTCTGCTGGGAGAATGATTATGTTGTTGTCTTTCCTCAGGTTGGTGAGGGCTTTTTGTTCTTCTTTGTGTAAATTGCTTCTGGGTGGTTTGCTGGAGCAGAGGATATTGGTGACTTCGAGTCTGATTTTGTTGGCTTCATCTGGGTTGATTTTGGTTAGGCTGGCTTCCACTCCGCATATGATGTTTTCAGTGGGGATGTGTCTGGGGGCGACTGCAAAGTTGAATCCTTTGGACAGGACTTTGGTCTCTGCGATGGTGAGTGTCCTGTCTGATATGTTGTGAACTGTTTGTTTCATGGGCTGCTGTGGGGGGTTGGGCTTCTGGCGTTTTTCCAGTTTGTGGAGTTTGTTGGTGTGTGTGTCTGTCTTGTGGGAGGTCTCTGTTTCAGCTCTCCAGGCGGCGAGTTGCTTGGATTTGTTCCAGAGTGTTGGGTGGATTTTGTTGCTGAGTTTGAGGTGGAGAGTGAGTAGGTCTCTGTTGGTTTGATCTAGTAGGTATCTTTTCTTGTGTAGTTCGTTTCTGATTAGGGCTAGTTCTGTTCTTTTCAGGATCCTTTCGCTGGATGGGGTTTTTGAGTGGAATTTCAGTTGGAAGCTTGTGGGGATCACATTTTTATCTCGGCAGTTGCGTAGGAATGCAATGTCACATAAGATGGTGGCTCTTCGGACTTCTAGTTTCTCCTAGGTTCTGGTCAGCTGGAAGGTTTCCTCCCCGTAGAGGTCGGATATTTGTTTTCGTAGATTTTCACGGGTATAGGTATGCATGTTAGGGTGGATTCGGGTTTCTTCCCGTGTAGAAATCTGGTTGTTTTGGCGACGTTTCGACGAGGTCTCACTCGTCATCTTCAGGCTGGTGTTCTGGCTTCTTTCTTCTTGAAGCAGAGTGTGATCTCAGTTGAAGTCCTTCTATAAATACTGCTGGGGGGTGTGGTTTGCTTGCTCTCTTGCTGATTGTAGGTTCGTTTGTTCTTTTGTGATCTGCTGTGTGGCTGAGGCGATCGTTAAGGGCTTAACTGCTGGTGGGTTAGATGGCTGTTTAGAGACATCATGTGTGGGTGAGGTGCTGGATGTGTGTCTATTAGCCTTTTGTTTCTTAACGACCTTGGTGATGGGTGTTCTGGCAGCATCCTGGGCTTTGGTGGAGTGGGGTCCTGTGTCTTGTGAATTCATTTTGGTCTGGCTGCGTGTCTGTGGTCTCCCAATGTTTTTTTGGCGGGTGTAAGTGTGCTCCATGTGGTGGCTGGAGTGGGGAGTAGCGTTAGATGGTGCAGTCGTGGTTTTGTTATTGGATGGTGGTTTCGTTTCATCTGTGGGAAGGGTCTGGGTTTGTGTTTGGTGTGGATGGAAGGTGGTGGCATCTTGTGTCCTTTTGGACCTGGTGTCAGTCTTTGTGACGGAGGCTCGTCTGTTGACCAGGGCTAGTTTCCAGATGTCAGGCAAGCGGGAGGTGTCATCACGTTTATTCATGTTGTTTGGGTGTTTCTCTATTTCAATGGCTTCCATGATTATTCGACTGTTGAAGTGTTCAGTTTTGGAGATGAGTTTGGTTCTTTTAAAATCAATTTCATGACCTGTTGTTTTTATGTGCTGGAAGAGAGAGGAAGATTTTTCTTCTTTTTTGACTGCGTTCTTGTGTTCTGCGATGCGTGCGCTTATTCTCCTGTTTGTCTGTCCGATGTATGTGGCTGGGCAGACTTTGCATGGTATTTCGTAGACTCCTTGGTTTTCTAGATCAATCTTGTCTTTGGGGTTTCTTAAAATGTTGGCTATTTTTTGTTCGGTGCAAAAGGCTGTCTTGATATTGTGTTTGTGGAGAATTTTGCTTATTTTGTCTGTGGTGCCTTTGATGTAAGGGAGGAGGGACAAAATAAGCAAAATTCTCCACAAACACAATATCAAGACAGCCTTTTGCACCGAACAAAAAATAGCCAACATTTTAAGAAACCCCAAAGACAAGATTGAGCTAGAAAACCAAGGAGTCTACGAAATACCATGCAAAGTCTGCCCAGCCACATACATCGGACAGACAAACAGGAGAATAAGCGCACGCATCGCAGAACACAAGAACGCAGTCAAAAAAGAAGAAAAATCTTCCTCTCTCTTCCAGCACATAAAAACAACAGGTCATGAAATTGATTTTAAAAGAACCAAACTCATCTCCAAAACTGAACACTTCAACAGTCGAATAATCATGGAAGCCATTGAAATAGAGAAACACCCAAACAACATGAATAAACGTGATGACACCTCCCGCTTGCCTGACATCTGGAAACTAGCCCTGGTCAACAGACGAGCCTCCGTCACAAAGACTGACACCAGGTCCAAAAGGACACAAGATGCCACCACCTTCCATCCACACCAAACACAAACCCAGACCCTTCCCACAGATGAAACGAAACCACCATCCAATAACAAAACCACGACTGCACCATCTAACGCTACTCCCCACTCCAGCCACCACATGGAGCACACTTACACCCGCCAAAAAAACATTGGGAGACCACAGACACGCAGCCAGACCAAAATGAATTCACAAGACACAGGACCCCACTCCACCAAAGCCCAGGATGCTGCCAGAACACCCATCACCAAGGTCGTTAAGAAACAAAAGGCTAATAGACACACATCCAGCACCTCACCCACACATGATGTCTCTAAACAGCCATCTAACCCACCAGCAGTTAAGCCCTTAACGATCGCCTCAGCCACACAGCAGATCACAAAAGAACAAACGAACCTACAATCAGCAAGAGAGCAAGCAAACCACACCCCCCAGCAGTATTTATAGAAGGACTTCAACTGAGATCACACTCTGCTTCAAGAAGAAAGAAGCCAGAACACCAGCCTGAAGATGACGAGTGAGACCTCGTCGAAACGTCGCCAAAACAACCAGATTTCTACACGGGAAGAAACCCGAATCCACCCTAACATGCATACCTATAACCGTGAAAATCTACGAAAACAAATATCCGACCTCTACGGGGGGAGGAAACCTTCCAGCTGACCAGAACCTACGAGAAACTAGAAGTCCGAAGAGCCACCATCTTATGTGACATTGCATTCCTACGCAACTGCCGAGATAAAAATGTGATCCCCACAAGCTTCCAACTGAAATTCCACTCAAAAACCCCATCCAGCGAAAGGATCCTGAAAAGAACAGAACTAGCCCTAATCAGAAACGAACTACACAAGAAAAGATACCTACTAGATCAAACCAACAGAGACCTACTCACTCTCCACCTCAAACTCAGCAACAAAATCCACCCAACACTCTGGAACAAATCCAAGCAACTCGCCGCCTGGAGAGCTGAAACAGAGACCTCCCACAAGACAGACACACACACCAACAAACTCCACAAACTGGAAAAACGCCAGAAGCCCAACCCCCCACAGCAGCCCATGAAACAAACAGTTCACAACATATCAGACAGGACACTCACCATCGCAGAGACCAAAGTCCTGTCCAAAGGATTCAACTTTGCAGTCGCCCCCAGACACATCCCCACTGAAAACATCATATGCGGAGTGGAAGCCAGCCTAACCAAAATCAACCCAGATGAAGCCAACAAAATCAGACTCGAAGTCACCAATATCCTCTGCTCCAGCAAACCACCCAGAAGCAATTTACACAAAGAAGAACAAAAAGCCCTCACCAACCTGAGGAAAGACAACAACATAATCATTCTCCCAGCAGACAAAGGCAATGCCACAGTGGTGATGAACACATCTGACTACCAAGCCAAACTATCCAACCTACTACAAGACCCTGCTTACATACCTTTGAACACAGACCCCACCACCTACCTGGAAAAAACCACCAAAGCCAAAATAAAAGCCTCACCCTTAAGTGAAGAAATCAAGCCAAGCATCATCCCCAGAGAGAAATCTTCCAGATGCCCCAAGCTCTACGGCCTCCCCAAGATTCACAAAGAAGGAACACCTCTCAGACCCATAGTCAGCTCCATAGGCTCACCCCTACAAAACCTCGCCAAATTTCTTGCCAAACAACTCCAGCCCTATGCAGAATCCATCTCTTCATACGTACAAAACTCGTTCCACTTCATAGAAATTATAAAGAAACAAGACCTACAACCCAATGACCTACTCGTGAGCTTCGATGTTGTTTCGCTCTTCACACAAGTGCCCATTCAAGAAGCCTTGACAGCTATCCACAACAAATACAACCCCCCCAAGCACATCCTAGATCTGACCAACCACTGCCTAACCAACACATACTTCATCCACAATGGACAAAGATACAAACAGATAGAAGGAGCACCCATGGGATCACCCCTCTCACCGGTCATCGCAAACCTATATATGGAACACTTTGAAACCAACGCGTTACAGAAGTCCGAACATAAACCCAAACTCTGGCTCAGATATGTTGACGACACCTTTGTTATCTGGCCACACGGGAAAGACAAACTGAACAACTTCCTCACACATCTCAACAGCCTACACCCCAAAATACAATTCACTATGGAAATAGAAGCCAACAACCAACTTCCCTTCCTGGACGTCCTAATCTACAAAAAACCCGACGGCTCCTTAGGACATACCATCTACCGGAAAAAAACACATACAAACCGCTACTTAAATGCACAATCACACCACCACCCTGCACAGATCAACTCCGTAGCAAAAACCCTCATCTCCAGAACCAAACGCCTCGCTGACAAAGACCACCTAAAAACTGAATTACACACTCTCTCGAATGCTTAATTGCGAACGGATTCCAAAAAAACACCATCACCAAACTAATCCAAAAAGAAACACCCCCCAAGAACCAAGAAACAGAAGAGAACAACGGCACTGCCCTCCTCCCTTACATCAAAGGCACCACAGACAAAATAAGCAAAATTCTCCACAAACACAATATCAAGACAGCCTTTTGCACCGAACAAAAAATAGCCAACATTTTAAGAAACCCCAAAGACAAGATTGAGCTAGAAAACCAAGGAGTCTACGAAATACCATGCAAAGTCTGCCCAGCCACATACATCGGACAGACAAACAGGAGAATAAGCGCACGCATCGCAGAACACAAGAACGCAGTCAAAAAAGAAGAAAAATCTTCCTCTCTCTTCCAGCACATAAAAACAACAGGTCATGAAATTGATTTTAAAAGAACCAAACTCATCTCCAAAACTGAACACTTCAACAGTCGAATAATCATGGAAGCCATTGAAATAGAGAAACACCCAAACAACATGAATAAACGTGATGACACCTCCCGCTTGCCTGACATCTGGAAACTAGCCCTGGTCAACAGACGAGCCTCCGTCACAAAGACTGACACCAGGTCCAAAAGGACACAAGATGCCACCACCTTCCATCCACACCAAACACAAACCCAGACCCTTCCCACAGATGAAACGAAACCACCATCCAATAACAAAACCACGACTGCACCATCTAACGCTACTCCCCACTCCAGCCACCACATGGAGCACACTTACACCCGCCAAAAAAACATTGGGAGACCACAGACACGCAGCCAGACCAAAATGAATTCACAAGACACAGGACCCCACTCCACCAAAGCCCAGGATGCTGCCAGAACACCCATCACCAAGGTCGTTAAGAAACAAAAGGCTAATAGACACACATCCAGCACCTCACCCACACATGATGTCTCTAAACAGCCATCTAACCCACCAGCAGTTAAGCCCTTAACGATCGCCTCAGCCACACAGCAGATCACAAAAGAACAAACGAACCTACAATCAGCAAGAGAGCAAGCAAACCACACCCCCCAGCAGTATTTATAGAAGGACTTCAACTGAGATCACACTCTGCTTCAAGAAGAAAGAAGCCAGAACACCAGCCTGAAGATGACGAGTGAGACCTCGTCGAAACGTCGCCAAAACAACCAGATTTCTACACGGGAAGAAACCCGAATCCACCCTAACATGCATACCTATACCCGTGAAAATCTACGAAAACATATATATATATATATATATATATATATATATATATATATATATATATATATATATATATATATATATATATATATATATATATATATATATATATATATATATATATTTGCCCTTCCTACAACCAAGTCATTCTGTTCTTATTTTAGGACTGCAGTCCTATCCTATACAAACATGCCTTGGAAGAAGTCCAATTTAACTTAGCAAGACTCGTTTCTGAGTAGGCTAGTCTAGGATTTATTGCTCACCTGTCACCCCCTTTCCTTTTTTCTTTCTTGGTCTTCCATTTAACATTCTTTATTTGCCAGTTTTCCAAAAGCCAATGAGAAATCCCATTTCTATCTGCTAAAGATAGCTTGCATCATACAATCAAAGAGATTTCTTTTCTATTCTCAGTGGCAGAGGAGTGATAAGGATGAGAGGGAACATTTTCTTTTCGAAGAATCTAATCTCTCCTGCAATAAAATACAAGCAGCCTTTTGTGATCGTGCTGGGCAACTCAATAGGAAATGCACATTTTGAAACATGTGACAAAATATAGTATATTTTTTCCAGTGTGAAGCCTTGGACAGAGCAAAGTCTTTGCCCTGGATTCTATGATTCTTGTTTGAAAACAAAAGTGAACAACTGTTGCCTTATGATGTCAAGACCTACAGTACAGTCCCGCAATACTGGCTATGTTTTCTCTAGGAGTTCTAGGCCACATATACCTGTAAACCACAACTGCTGTAATAGTGACCCTGCAGGTAGGTTCAGAAAATCTGTAACAAGGAATACATTAAAAGTCTGTTCTTGTGTGTACTTACCCGATTCCCACATCTTCATGAAATCCAAACACATAAAATATAACATGTACTCCAATGTATTTTTATTTAATATGGATTAATTAATTTAATTAACATTTGTCACTAGACTGTTGCACCATACTGCGTCAATAGGGGCAGACTCTATGAGTCAATGCCCTCCCCCCAAGGCCACATGCGGCTTACAGATGGAACAAAATGTTTCTTTTCAACAACAACAACAAAACCAAACCATTTCATTTCATCTGTAATGAAATGCTGCTTCCTCGTGTCATTTAATTTTGTTTCATTTTGTTACATAATGACACAACAAAACAGCATTTCTTTTTTCGTTTTGCGCCCATCCCTAATAGCGGTTTTGGCCACAATCTACCAGTCTTCTCTGAAAAACATAACTGGATTTTCTACTGACTGTTTTTATGTTGTGAGGAGGAAAAACATTAGATTAGAGTTAGGCCATCAGCCCAAAAGACAAATTAATCTGAATACAGCCAGAGTAGCTTTTTACTAGATGGTTGCAATATATAGATCAAACAAATAAATAAATAAATAAATAAATAAATAAATAAATAAATAAATAAATAAATAAATAAAGCTGTATTTACAGTCAAAATGGAAGCTTATTGTAAGCTTTAACTTGGTGATATCCCATTCTCATTAAGGACACCTTAAAGGAGTAAATAATTATCATCCACCCAGATGTGTTACAAAGTTTTAATAATAGTGACTTATCTTTAAAAAGTAGGATGATGCCTGTTGCAACCATACTGTACTTCATACCCTTATCTACAGCAACTGTTCTGGGACAGCTAACTTTAGGATAATGTTCCTTTAAGAACAATGTATCCTGGGTGTTATAGTTCTAAAAAGCATCCGATTGGGTGGGGGAAAGGGTAGGCTTTTTTAAAAAAAAAAAACCACTAAAGCCCCACACTACAGCTGATTGGTGGTAGCTTGGGCAGGGGGGGGGGGAAGCCTGCGGTTTCCCCTGCATGGGGGGGGGGGACAAATGGCTTTTTCCCATAGGAAAATTAAAAATGAAGTGAACAAAATGGAAATTTCCATTTTGTTTTGTTTCATTTTTCTTTGATGGGCCTGTTCGTTATTTATTTTGTTCCATAATGAAACAAATAACGAATAATGAAACAAATTCATTTTGTGCCCATCTCTAGTTTCAGCCACTTAGTTTTTCGGTTTGGTAGCTTTGTCTGCAAGTAGGTGCTAACTAATACTCTCTGCAAATCCAGAAAGGTTAGAAATGACTGGAGCCAGGAGTTGTTGGCAAAGCTTGCAACGGATGGGGCAGAGAAGAAAAATATGAGAGGTTGAGTCAGGTTCCAGTAGACAGTGTTTACAGTCTGTTCTCAAATGATATGTTGGGGTATTTACCTGAGAGGTCTACTTTGCTCTACTTTTCTACCCACAGGGTATGTGTCTATAATCTTTCTCCCATTTTTAGGAGGCCCTTGAGGACTTCTTTATTTGTTTGTAACCAACCTCTGTAAGATAAAACAGTTGCTAGTGAGTGGTTATTGTTTCCTTTATTGAGTGCTCCTCATCGCTTTTGTTATATGTAAACCTCTGCTGACAGGCTAAATAAAGGACACTGCGAATGTGTTGATTAAATAAAGAAACAAATAAATGTACTAACAAGTAATCGAATGGCACCACTCATCGGAAAAAAGGAAAACAATGCACAGCAAACGCTGCTGGCTTGCCCAAGGTCATGCTGCTTGCCAGCTAAAGAAAGCCAGGGAGGGAAATTCAGACCCTCTTGCCTCACTCACACAAAATATCTGAACCGCTTGAACTGCTCTTTGTCCCTGAAAGCGGGCAAGCTGATTCAGCTAAGTCTAAATGAATTGACACACTAAATCAAACCAGCCTTTCATCTCACCCCATATCCTATCTCTGTCATTACCCAGGGGTAGTTAGTTCAAATAATTGAGTCCTGAGGAAAACTGCTTAAGGATAACTTGCCTTCTGGGCCTTTTTTAACCTGCATGAGGAGATTCTCTTGTATCTTGGAGTGTAAGGGTTTATAATCACTTCATTTTATTTAGCTCCATTTTCTGTAACGCTTTGTACTGATAAACCTGCCTATGGGGTATAATCCATGTAAGTTGGCAGTCTTGTTCTTCAAAACAACCTTCTTAAGAATTTGGGCACACAAACACTGTTGACAGTACTTTGAGACTAGTGAGAAAATGTATAACAATTTGTGTTCTGAATGATACGGAACCAGGACAACATCAAGGTGTACAAGCAACAATCCCAGGAGCAAAGAAATCAGAGTATTCAGAATTCAGGTATGATGTATATGGACTTAGTGGAGCCATCAAACTGTTGACAGACTTCAGAACCCCAGATATCTCACCTCTGGCTTTGCCTACAATGACCTGATCTGAAGCATCTGTGCTCATTCCAATGTGCTGTGGAACCCTCCCTACTTAGGCCGTAATTCTACAGACAATTCCTTGGTCAGCAATCCAATAGACAATTCCAAACAAAGCCGAATACAATTTCACTTGCTTCCAAATAGAGATGCACAGGGATGTGATGTTGCTCATATAAGTACTCCACTGATTTATTTGCTGCATTTAAATTTGCCAAGTCCCTCACTGCAAGATATGAAGCAAGAGCAATAACAGTATTTGTTGTTACTACTGTTTCATTAACTGTAAAAAGCAACAATAGTATGCATTCAGCATAAGCAAGTATGTTGTGAAGAGTTTTAAAACAGCTTAAAGCTAACCGTGAATGAAACACCTGGAGAAATAAATAAAACAAACAGATTTTAGTCTTCCAGAGTTTTGTTACAAAATTCACAGGGAGCTCAACCGACAATGCCTATATTTTACAGCATGTCTCCACATTTCAGCCACTTGACATGCACAGACTTTAGAATGAACATTCATTCCAAACAATCAAGAACAAAAGCAAAACAAACAAAAAAGGCTCTTGAGTTCTGTTGCCGAAATACCTATTTTCCCAACCAACATAATATTCTGGGCAAGCCATGGTGCAAAGAACCAAAAGTATGGTATTCATTTAGTCCCACTTGGTTAATATTTGGGATTCTCACTTGAACAAAATATAAAATAAAAATAAATTTAAAAAATGAATGTGGGATATTGTGCTTCTGTGTCCATAATTCAAAACACCATGAAATGATCCAATGCCACTACACAGTATTATGCTTGCTTTACCAGCAGAAGAAAGGATTCCATATTTTATCTACCAAAGGACAACAGCCAAGATGTTCTAAAGGATAACTTCTTCTGCACACTATAACTCACAAAGAACACTTCCCTAAGTACTCTAGGCATGTACTGCTTGGCAACACATACTGTATTTTTCTGCCTATAGGACACCCCCATGTATAAGACAACCCCAAATTTTCCAGCCCGAAACAACAGTTTGTCTACTATGTAATTCTCTCATTGGCTTGCTTCCATGTATAAGACGACTCTAAATTTTTAGTCTAACAGGTTTAGTAAAAAATATAGTCTTATACATGGAAAAATACAGTCTATCAATGAAGATTCTCAGTAATCCAGGTAACGTTCTCTGGGAGATGAGTCATGGCAACTGGACTTCTTTTCTTGTTAGATCAATCTGTGTTGCTCCTCATCCAAGTAGCTTCTTCAGTCTGAGGAAGGAGACCTTTGACATAGTTCAAAAGGATTTTTGTAAATACCATGTACCTGTTTACTTCAAATCCACAGACACATTAAGGCAGAGTCTTCTCCACCCAAAATATCAGACATCAAAATACAAGAGAAGCAATATAGTATATGTGGTCCTAATGCAGTGAGGAGTGTTCAGAGAGACACATGGGGAAATTAAAAAGTCGGCAGCTCAGCGGTTCGAATCCCAGGTGCCACACAGTGGATTGAGCTCCCACTGTTAACCCCAGCTCCTGCCAACCTAGCAGTTCGAAAGCATGTAAATGCAAGTAGATAAATAGGTACCGCCGTAAAAAGTGGGAAGGTAAAACAGTGTTTCCTTGCAGCCATGCTGGCCACGTGGCCATGGACTTGCACGACACTGGCTCTTTCAGCTTGAATACGGAGATGAGCAGTGTCCCTAGAGTCGGACATGACTAGCACACATGTGCAGGGGTATCCTTTACCTTTTTAGTTTAGGGTAGCCTGTTACTGGATGGAGATTAGAACAATTTACATTTAAAAATCGTAAACTGTATACACTTTGTCCAAACCTCCCCAGTAATGTAGTAGAATGTCTGCTTTACCTGTGCCAAATTTGGTCCTGATACAAAGTCTAAGTACAAAGCTATTTTTTTTTGGGGGGGGAGCTGCCTCATTTTCAGAATTGCTATATAGACTGTTGATTTGATGTGCTGCATACACAATAACATAGATGCACTCCCATGCAGTGATCATTTTATACTCACATTCAACAAAATATAAGAAGCATTTGTTAAAACATCCTTAGCCATAAGTACAATGCTTTTTCCTAAGTCCAGCTTCAATACATTGAAATTCTCCTTAGGGTTGGAAATAACCCATAGCTCGCTGAATGCAAGATAGCTTTTTATTGGTTTTATTTGTTTGTTTGTTTGTTTCTATAATGATGCACAAAGGTAACTAAGGCTGTGATTCTATTATCTGGGATCAAATATCTATTGAACTCAGTTGGATGTCCTGCTAAGAAGACATCAGTAGGATTTCACGTGATTTTATTTATCAGAGAATAAGTTGAAGATCAACCAGACCAACACTACACGTAGAATCTGAGATTGTTCACTTAACTCAGTCTTTTGTGAAGAACCTATTTAGGGGACTCTAATGAGGCTGTTATTAATAACATTATATCACTGATGAATTGGAACCATTTTAATTAATATGTGCAGTGCAAGAAAATATGGGGGCACATATTAAATTGAAATTGCCACATGGAATGTGGATTTATAGAATGAGCTCTAGGAGAAATATTATTCAGCTAGTGTCCTCTATATATCCCCTTCAGAAAGATTAGAGATGTGTGTCATTGCATTACATCTACTGGAATCAATTAACAAACTGCCATCAGAAGTAATCCAGGCCTCCTTGAGTTGAAAAATTACACATTATTAATTGACTCATGTATGGCTAGTGATACACATAATCTTCAAGTGCTTTGAAGTGCCAGTTGCTCTGAATGCTGAACCTTAAGCCATCTGATGGCCCTCACAGCACTAGCACATAATTAAAATGTCTCCTACTTTTGGAATATAGCCAGGAGGAAAGCTCTGAAAACATACCATTTGAACAATAAAGAGCGGGCTGATCTGATCAGGAAGGATTTATGTTGCATTTCACATCTAATATGCATGTTCTCTCCGAGTTGTGCAGCCATTTGGAAGCATTAAGAAATGAGTGGTTGGAAGATGTCCATGAAAGGGACATTGCTCCCCTTGAAAGAGAGGTCATTGCTAAAACAGCTGTGAAGTTTTGTGAAATGAGGATGAAAAAAAAAAGAAGAATTGATTTGTTGGATCAAGATGAAAAAGTGTTTGGATGAAGCATTACATCACCGACACTGGTGACTCAAGAGGCATCTGAGAAGTTGCATTAAGCAGATGCTGTGAAGGTCACACAATTCTATGTGGTGGGAGGGTCTATAGCTCAATGGCATGGGCCAAGTCCAGTCCCTGGCATCTCTAGCAAGGCTGGGGAATTTCAGGAGCTGTAGAGAGGGCACCCCACTATGGTAAGTTAATATATGGACTAATCAGAGGGCAGAGTGAGGCACAGGGTACTGGTGGTAGATGCAGTGAGCAGCTGAGGCAGCCTCCTGACTATTCATCATGAATTCTTCCCTTCATGAAAGCCATTCTAGGCTGACAAAACAGCCCTGCTGCTTCAGGTGTCGTAGGAGATGCTATCCCGATCCCACTGTTCCAGGAAGATATAACTGCTGTTACTGTATAAATACTATGGTGACAATAGCATCATGTCCTTTGCCAGAGGCAGTACAGTGTCTACAGCCTGCTTGCATAAGAACTGGAACATGAATCATCATGAGAATACCACTTTGGGGAGATTCTTGCTCAACCCCAAGTTACTGTGTAGAAGAAACAGTGCAATAAAGCTTTGGACGCTTTAGCTGGTGTGTTACATTATCTGCACAATGAGGAATGTTATGGGAAACATTCAGTGTTACATAATTTGCCATGACAAGAAAGCAGGCAGTTTATCAGCGGGGTTGCATAATATCTTGGTGGAAAATTGGTACTCCTTGCTCATCTTTGTTCTAAGCAGGCTGTCACTGTCTTCATTGACACATCAGTAGCACATGGCAACAAAAAGTCCGCAAGGGTGCATTTTTACACTTATTCCGCAAGCCATTCTTACAGCCTGTTTTCCCCTTTCTTTCATTTGAAGCCCCAGTCCCACCTTCTAGCTATATGTTGACAAGAAAAAGCACATATTTTCTGTCTAAATGTATGCAGTCTGCAGGAGGCAAGCTTTTAGCTGGACCCTGTAGCTGGTGGAAATAGATAAGAAGTAGCTGTAAGTCCACTGAAGTGGTTTTAGGGATATGGGGGAAGGTGACAGCAAGAGAGAGGATCTCTTGAAATGGAAAGTATTGGAAATTTACAGTTCACAATCTAGGGACTATTAACAGGTTGCTATTTCTGGATTAATACTGTAGAATTTAAAACTGGGACCCGTCTTTAGCCTATGGTTCTGTTATACAAACCAATGTTGTGGCTGCTATTCTTGCTTTCATTGGAATACATTCCTATTGTTTCTGCTTTTTATATTCCTTGCTTTTCTCACTGTTATGTAACTGTAACTGACAAGGGGAGGCTGAAGATTAATGCTTTAATGCTCATTTCTAACCTCGGGTAGTATATGCAATGGGTCAAGGGATGCCCACCCATTTATTTATTTATTTATTTATTTATTTATTTATTTATTTATTTATTTATTTATTTATTTATTTAGGAAGCATCCCTCCTGTCCCAATCCTGATCTTTCCTTAGTTATGACACAACCTATGATCTCTGTTCAGATTTCTTATCATTCTTAGCATTCTGCCAAAAAGTAAAAATAATAAAAATAAAGAATAAAGAATAAAAAAAATCAGGCCAGTAATCAATGCAATCCTTTTTCATAGCATGAGGTCCAGTTTTAACTAGGATTATCACCAGAACTCAAATACACCTGTTACAAAGTCCTCCCTTCTTGTCCAGTTAGATGACCCAATACAACATTCCCTGAAACCAGAAACAAGCAAATAGTTAGCCAGGTTCTGTTAACAAACACCTGCCCTAAGTGTCTAAATCTCCATGTGTACCTTCGTATCATCCACCTGTATCTCTGTCTCTACAGTATCTCTTTGCTTTATGATGAAGCCCCTGCCCTCCTTTGGGAAATGTATTTCCTTTTTCAAAACAATTTATAAACTTGTCCAGAATCCGCGAGGCAAACTGAAATGGTGTATATCTGTGTTTTAAGTAAATGGCTGCAAGATTGTTGCCGAGATTTCAGGAAGGTGACATGTGCTTGAACCTTTTGACCCTCTCATAGATTATCTTGATTTGTGGCTGCTATTTGCCTCAGGAAGTGAACTCTCCATCTACATCAGGATACAGGTAGATAGAAATCTTTCCTCCCTCTCCCTACAGGCCTTATGTGGATCCTTCCTGATTCTATCAGTTCAGTGATTGCCAGGACAACTGTTTGGTCCTTTCAATCAAAATCATTTTGGCTCTTTTTGTTTTTAAAGGATGCCATGCTTTTGGGATTGTGATCAATCAGCCGCCTTCTCCAATCTGAAAACCTTTAGATGTGTTATACTATAGTTCCCATAAGCACAGCCAGTACAATGGTGATTATAGTACCACATATCTGAGGTAACACTGGGAATGATGTTTTTGGATCAGAAATAGCTCTTTCAAGGAAGGAACATTTGGTAAATTCATACATAGAATAAAGTCTGCATCGTCAATATAATGTATACCAGCAACAATTTTATTATCAAATTAAGTGAAATGGTTTTTCAAAATCATATATACAGTACTTGGGGGTAGAGATGGGCACGAAACGAACAATTTTTCGTTTCCGTATTCATTTTTTCATTTCGTTACGCAACAAAATGACAAACGAATTTTGTCTCCAAAATGAAACGAAATGAACAGAAACACCGGAAATTTTGTCATGCATTTCGTTTCTGTTACTGCAATACAGTGAACTGCTTTAAATGCTAAAAAAAAATCACAAAAATTGAAATAAATGGTAATGAAATGGTAACAAAATGAATGAACACAAAAACAATTTTTTGCGAAAATTCGTGAAAAATTGAAACAAACCGAAACGGACCCTCCAAACGACAAACGACAAACGAAACGTCATTTTTTTGATTCGTGCCCATCTCTACTTGGGGGAGTCTTCCAATTTGTATTTCCCCCCAAAAAAAGATACTGTTTACAATTTAATTACATTTTCTCCCAGAACCACCTCCCATATGGCTTGTAATTCTTAACCTAATTTAACTTTTAAATTCCTTTATTTTCTAGCACTGAATAAACAAAAAAAATTACTTAACTTATATTTCTAGGTCTTATAAAACAAGACTTTATTATTTGTCGCAGGTTGATATTCCCTTCGAAATCACTTATCACAGCAACAACAAACATCATGGCAGGCAGTGGATTTTATCGCTTCTCTGGAACACTCCACTGAACCAAACAAACATTGCTTTCACATATTTTTACAGATTTAATCAGCAATCTGCAATTGATAACAAATGGTTCCTCCAAGGTCTTTATGACCTATTTATTGGGCTGCAAACACCAAAATGACTCATAGCTATTTATTACTAAAGTCCTAAGTAAATTTCCAGCAAAGAACTAGAGCGATAATTGACTATTTTTAGGTGACAGAGTGTAACCAAGAAGGCTTTGGAGGAAGGATTGAGCCTTCCCAGCAAGAGAGCTGCTTCACAGCTTCTTATTACAAGATAAGAAGCCTGGTTGCCTTTCCCAGTATCTACCTGCCTTGCTTTGTGTCAGAGGGAAGTAACTGAACTGGTAAATGGCATGCTGGAGATGTAGACTTAACAGACTTAAGGCTCACCTGCCCAGTGAATGGAATCCTGGAGGTATTCATGCACAGACTTAAGGCTGATTTGCATTCAGTACTTCCGGTGGCCTTTTCATTCTTTAATTCTGCTGCCTTCCACCACAAGCAGCTTGTGCTTGCCTGCCTCTTCTGCTTCATGCTGCCAACTGTGGCTATTTCCTTTAGTACACACACACTATTCAGAACTCCTAGTGTCTCCTTTGTCATTTAAACTCAGGACTGGCACCAGGAGGACTCCCTGCAAAAGTGTTGCTTAGTAGTTTTGCAGATAGATGCCCACCTGACAGTGTCCATTTGTCATTCTCTCTTGCTTTCTACCTAGTGGATAAATTAGCCAAACTTAGTGGGTAGCACTATCAGAGTACTGACTCATGGTCTGGATGCTACCTTATGAGACTGCACGGGGTGGTCATCTGGAGATTTGGAGTTCACTGTCAAAATTTGCTGATGACATACAATTCTATACCTTCTATGTATCTTCAGCAGTGGAAGCTAATTGGACCCTAGAGTGATGCTTGGTCTCAGTAATGGACTACATGAAGGCTAACAGGCTGAAATTGAACACTAACATGACAAAGATTTTGTTGGGAGTGGAATCTGACATGTTCAGTGTTATCGTGCCTGATCTAGATGGGTTTACGCTCTGTAAGGACCAGGTCCACAACTTGAATGTGCTTCTTGACCTGGTTCAAATGTCTTCCACATCCAGTCTGCCTTTTCCTAATCCTGTCAGATTGCACAATTGCTGCCTTAGCTGGACTGGAAATCCCTGACTACACCAGTTCATATATTGGCAACCCCAAGGATAGATTACTGCAGTGGTCTCTACACGGGTCTGCCTTTGAAGGCAATATGGATGCTACAGCAGGTTCAAAATGTGATGAAGATGTGGGTTTTGGAAGCTTTGAAATATGACCCCATCTCCCCAACTTTGGTATGTCTGAATTGGCTTTTTGTTTGCTTTACAGAAAATTCAAAGTGTTAATACTAATATAGAGAGCCGTTAATGAATTGGGACCAAACAACCTGTCAGAGCATCTCTCCTTAACAGTTTCTACCAGTGGCACCTGCACTTCCCAAGCCTTACTGCTGTGAATACCCATCCTGAGGGAACCCTGAAATATGGCCACAAGGAACTCGGCCTCCTTAGTTGTGGCCATGAAGTTATGGAATGCCTTGCCTGTAGGTGTACACCAGGCTCCTTCTCTCTTGACGTTCAGGAAGGTTGTTGAAAACATCCTCCACCTATGAGGAACTTCTTGAACCATTGTGATTAAATTCCTCATGCATCTAGCAGTTTCTTTTGTGGTTTCTTTTGCTGGAAATATATGTTTGCTTTTGGTTGACATGGGTGAGTGTGGAAGGTTTTTTCTTTGTTTAATTGTTGTGAACTGAGTAGTAGCTTGTCAATAAATGGAGTGATAACAATCAATCAATCAATCAAACAATCAATCAATCAAACAAACAATCAACAAACAAACAAACAAACAAACAAACAAACAAACAAACAAACAAACAAACATGCATGATAGTTCATACAACCTTCTTGCTCTGTCAGCCTGCTATCCTCGACAACCAACTGCCACAGCCTCCCGGCTACACTAAGAGCTCAGTTTGTGTCACACGGTACAATGTTCCAACTAGAGATGGGCACGACAAAAAAAAATGTTGTTTCGTTTGTCGTTTGGTCGTTTAGGGGTCCGTTTCGGTTCGTTTTCGTTTTCGTGATGTTTTTTGCAAAAAAAAAATGTTTTCGTTTCATTAGGTAACAAAGGAAAAAATGAAAACGAAAATGAAAAATTGCTGCTTCGTTAGCATTCTTTTTAGTTCAATGCGTCTGCTGCAATGAAAACGAAAAACACGGCAAATTAGGTCATTTCGTTTTCATTTTCGTTTTGTTTTTTAAAAAAAATCATTTCGTTTTCGTTGCGTAATGAAATGAAAAAACGAAAACAAAAATGAAAAATCGTTCGTTTTGTGCCCATCTCTAGTTCCAACTCAACCTCCCAGATACTGTGTCCACTGGACAACACTGTTGCTTAAGCTCAGTGCCTGCATATCCCCCTATATCTGTCTACTTCTCTGGCACAGCATGTCTTCATATCCTGCACTGGCCTGTTCATCTGGTGGGCCATGTGTTATGCAAGCTTAAGTAATGTATATGATGCCATGAAAATATTTAACCCTTCATTCTGTATACAATGTATATTTCAAGTCACTTACGGATAAACAATTTTCTCTGCTCTTTGGGATTGGCTCCCTTCCTCCCTTCTGTTTACAAGTATCAAGTCTGTTTTCTTTGCTTTCAAATGAGCAGCATGAGTGTCATGAGAAAAACTTCTCTATGGAAGGGTGCTTACCTTCTGAAAGGTGGAGTATTTCACTTGAATTCCTTATCTCTTAAGTGTGGGGAGCATCTTGCCATCTCAAAGGTGTTCTCACTGATGCAAAGTCTATAAACAATTTATCAGGCTTTGGGACTTAAAAGCACAGATGGAAACCTCAAGTGGCGATAACAAAATCAATACAAGTGAGGAGAAGATGTTGAGCATTGGTAGCGGTCAATGCAAAGCTGTTTGTGTGCTCTTGTTGCCATATTTCAGTTCTCATTCAGGTCAGGCAGCAGAGGGAGGATTTTACCAGAGAGTTAGCATTGACCACTGGTATCACTACTTTCACACCTGCATTATAGTTTAGCGTTTTAATTCAGCCTCTATTGTTATGGCAGGACTCACCATACCAAAAAAGTAGCAACAGAAGATTTACCTGTAAAAGCATTAAGAGTAGAGATGGGCACAAGATGAATTTTTATTCATTTTGTTATTTGTTATTCATTACGGAAAGAAATGAATAACAAAGAGACCCATCAAAGAAAAACAAAATGGCCAGTGGTATCAATACTTTCATACCTGCATCATAGTTTAGCCTTTTAATTCAGCTTCTATTGTTATGGCAGGACTCACCATACTAAAAAAGTAACAATGTCACTCACCATACTAAAAAAGTAACGTCACAAAAAAGTGGCAAAAGAAGACTTACCTGTAAAAGCATCAAGAGTAGAGATGGACACAAAACAATTTTATTCATTTTGTTATTCATTTGTTACAGAACAAAACGAATCATGTATGGACCCATCAAAGAAAAACAAAATGAAACGAAATGGAAATTTCCATTCTGTTTGCTTAGTTTTTCATTTCCTCATAGTAATGCATTGAAGCAATGCATTCCTATTGGGGAGGGGGGGGAACTGGCGGTTTTCTGCCCAAAGCCACCACTGATCTGCTAGAGTGCAGGTCTTCAGCAGAACAAAATGTTTTAAAAGTCCACCCTTTCCCCCACCCAATCAGGCACATTACACACACAGAAAGCATTACACACAAAGCATTACACACAAAAAAGTTGCACAAGCACCACACACAGAGAGACACACAGTACACACACATACACATGCAAAAAAACAAAAAAAGGAAACAAAATGAAAAATGAAATGAATTGTTTTAAAAAAAATCATTTAAAATGAAACAAAACAGAATGGAAAGAAATGAAATGAAAAATGAAGCAAAACACTATTTTAGCATTTGGTGTCCATCTGTAATCAAGAGTTCTCTACAGTTCTCTATTAGAAAACCATATACCTCAGAAATTTAATCTTAAGTTTGCATTTCTAGGCTGACCTATGCAAAAGCCTACACTGGTGAGAACCAATAATTAAGCCACCATTTTTTAAACATCCCTAATGTAATGTATCCATTCAAAAGTGTGTGTTTTGGCTAACTCTAGTCCCCAGTTTTATTTCAGTTGATCCCCATGATCACCAGACACACAGCCCAAAATTCCTGAGGGGGGGAAATGCAACTATTTCTGAAGTGAGGGGGAAAATGCAAGTATTTCTGAAATGAGTAAAAAAATTCCATAGTGACATATCTGTATTAAGATGCATCGACATGTACAAGTAGAATATACTGAGTTAAAGCACTCTTTTACATCTGAGGTGTCCTTTAAAGCAGCTATTAATCTAATTTACATTTGTCTGGCAGGGATTTTATGGAATTCTCTTCACCATGATACCTGCAGATGCCTGACACTATTAGATAAACAACTGCAGTCTTAGAAGGACAGGCATTACCATTAGGCAGAATGAGGTGTCTGCCCGAGGCAGGAAATTTTGACTGTCATATCATTCTTTAATTTATTATGACTGCATATTTATTGCCAGGAGGCTGGAAAAGTGCTTGTGAAATTTTATGTTACCTTTGAGCTGCCAAAATAATTTGGCTGGCCTAGGCTGGCCTGCAATGCATTTTGATTCGGGGTATCTTTGGGGGGTTATTTCTTGCTCACTTCAGGAAGCAACATTTCTTAGTCAATCCCTGTTTTCTAAGTGCAGAAGGTGGTCTCACTGAATTCAGAGGATGAAGAAATCAGATTGCCAAAACTCCAAGCATAACTGAGGCCTGAACCTACAGTAGCTTGGCTCACTGAGGCAAAAGCTCATTTCCTTCTGTGGGATATATTCTGAGTAAAGCACAAGTCAAATCGATGGAGGAGAGGAAGAGCTGTTGGTTTAGTGACTGACTGACAAGATAATGTTTATGGGAAGATATTTTATGGAGATCTTTACTAGCTATTTCCTACAAAAGTCTCACTTTATGCTACTAGTCATTAGACTCGTAAAAGTAAATTATGAAAGAGTAGAAATAAAATATTCTTCCTGGAAGAGTTCAGGTAGGTCTTCTGAGAATCATAAAAACCTTGCCTTTTCTTACGGAGCAGAACATTACATTAGAGATTCAGCAATGGGGATGCTCCAAAAGACAGAAAGTGTAAGAAGGTCATGTAGCAGTAAACTTACCACCCCATGACTGCTTCCTTCTCAGTATATATTAGAAATGGGAATGGGCCACGGTATATTTCTATCTCATTGAGACTCGGTAGATCTCAAGTTCATGCCATCTTCAATATGGAGAAGGAAGCAAATACAGTATTAGTAAATGCTATCCCATTTGTACCAGCCACATTTGGTAATTACCGATATTTTCACCAGGGAAAAGACCATGTTGTACTTGCCTGCCATATTAATGCGAAGAAAAAATGTGCCTTGTAGAAATGTTTAAAAGGTAGCAAGCCTACTTTAGCACAAATACATTTGAATAAGCAGAGATTCAAATGCAGATTTCTAAATGTTAAACAATTTCTCCATCATTTCATTGTTTGAAATCGCAAGCTTTTCCAATCTTAAATATGAAGGAATCTGTGAATTCTGGTCAAGCCTTATCAAAATTAATGGAAATTAAATTCTCACGTATTTGAGGTAGCAATGGGCTACCGCACTTCATAATTGTTCATTCAATGGATTGTGATTTTTTTCTAACATAATGAGTGTCCTGTTCCCCATGGCCTTCTTTTCTTGGGGTGGGGTGGGGTGGGGTGGACAGCAAAGAGAAAGAAAAATATTTCAAGGAGAAATTAGACATGTCTCCAGTGGACTAATTCAGTACTATAGATAGACTTGATTTGAGAAGAAGACCATTCAGAATGAACAAATACCAAGGTTTCAATTCAGCTACCACAACATTTCAGATAAGACAAGATACTGTGTGGAATTGAGTTTCCAACAAAAACAAAAGAATTCTCAGCAGGTTCAAGTATTTTCAGCACTTATGACTAGAGATGGGCACGACTTAGCGGTATTTCCGTTTCCGTTTCCGTTACTCAGTTCCGTTACTCTACGGAAACGGTAACGGGAATTACTCCCCCAGACTTCGAGCTCGAACCGACGAACGAACAATTTTGGTCTGATTTGTCGTGCTCGTTCCTTGCATCGCGAGATCGCGCGATGCCACACGCGGCACAGAAAAAAAGTTTTTAAAAGTTAAAAAAACCCGGTTCCCGGCCAAAAAGCAGGCGGGAAAATGCCTGTCGTGCCTCAGGGCACCTACCAGAGGGGTTGTTTCTGGAGGTCCCCGGCCTCCCCCCTCATCCCCCGTCCTGGGCTGCTCTGGTGGGACTCGCCGCAGGCTCGCAGCCAGCAAAAAGCCCAGTCTCGCCGCCGGCCGCCGCGATTAAAGCGCAAGCAAGCGGCACGGACGGCACAGGAAAAAACTTTTAAACTCTCCCCCCACCCATTCCCGGGCCAAAAAAGCAGGCGGAAAAATGCCTGCTTGACTAAGGGCGCAGGGCACCTACCGGAGGGGTGGTTTCTGGAGGGGGGGTCCCGCCTCCCCCCCGTCCTGGGCAGCCGGACTCGCGAGTCGCCATCCCCATGCCATGCGGTGCGGGCGGGGGATCCAAAATGGGGCGGCGAACACAATATTGTTTTTGAAATCGTGGTCCAAAAACACACAAGCACAACAGAAACACGCGAAAATTTATAAACTGCCAGATTTTTCACAGTAGCAGTGGGTTTTTTCTTGCAACAAAATGTCTCTCCTCTCCTCCTCTGTCCTCCATTGATTTTATTTTTTTTTATTTTTTTTTACGCCTGCGCAATGATGGGCTGGCCGAGTGGCCAGCCATGTGGGAGTGGACGACCATGCAAATTTTTGGAGCCATCCCACCAGTCGCATGGCCACTTGGCCATGGAGACTTCTGGGATGTGCCAAAAAGCCCCCTAAAACCTGCCCTAGCCCTAACCCTAACTCTTGACTCCGCACCCATACGTCACAGACTGTCTTCTTAGTGGGTCAGAGAGGCACCCAGAGGTGCAACCCACTAGCCCAACGTAACCTTACCCGTCACTAGCCTAACCCTAGCTCTTGCACTAAGCCACCTTAAAGCCAGATCTACTTGCTTGCATTGCACTACACGCAGCAAGTACAATTCCCTTCTGTGTGAGACATGGTGGTGCGGGAGCCTTGTGAAGGGCGGGTATGACCCTATCACTCTCACACTGGTCTCACGTCTGCACATTATGTTATGCAATATCCATATGGCTATTGCATAGCATTTTGCAGCAGCAGCAGGTGAGGAGGGGAGACCCCCATGTAGTGGGGTCTCTCTTGGAGCCTGCTTCCCCTTCCTAGTGGCAGGAGGCACCCACGGGTGCCTCCAGGAGCCCACTTTCCCTTTATAGCGGGCCAGAGGAGGCACCCACCCCACAGAGGTGCCTCCAGGAGCCCGCTCCCCCCCAAAAAAACCAGTACTAATGACAACAAAAAAACGAAAAAAACGAACCGACTAATTTTTGCGAATTTTCGCAAAAACCGGAAATGACCCGAAATGGGACTGGCCCGACTAACGACAACTCGAAAAATTTTTTTTTTTCAAGTCGTGCCCATCTCTACTTATGACCTTTGTGGCTGTCTTCCAGATTCTCTCCAAATAGCTCTGCTGAATCTGCCTGCTCCTTTCTTATCTCATGCACATTAAGTTTGACAGAATCAGACCTTATAGTGATGCATTTAGAAAAAGATACAAAATGTATATAATAAAACCAAATATGAATAAAATCATCTTTGTGGTTCTCCACAAAGTGCACGAGAAAGTACATGTGCAGTTTTTACTCTCTTCAAGAGCTTATGGGGTTTACTCCAAATGTTGGACTCTATCTTTCAATGATACAATACTGGATAGTATCCTATCCAAAACTCACAACAGATAATTAATCAATAGCAGAAATTGTATATGTTGACATCATATTGAGAAATGGCACATCAAACCCTGCATCATCTACACCTCGTACTGGGAGGAAGGAATTCCTTTATAAACACAATGAAAAAATAAATTATTTACAGTTGTTAACCAAATCTCACATGATATTAAACCATTAAGTTTGATAAAAATCAGACCTTATAGTGATGCATTTAGAAAAAGATACAAAATGTATATAATAAAACCAAATATGAATAAAACCATCTATAAATATATCAAATGAATTGGTATGTCATTGGTATGTCTACTCTTTATGAATAGAAGTTTAGCATTTAATTTGTTACTGAGCTAGTTACCTCACCGAATTTCTTAAGGTTAAAGAAATAGCAAGGAAGTTAAGGCAGAAGGTTCCTGCAGACCTATGGGTCACCAGACAGTGAACTGAGGAAGCAGCTACCAGCACCAAACCGATAGGGGGAAAATAAAGTTTTAGACGATACTTCCTAAAATATACTATGATGGACATAGTGATATTCTGGGAAGTATAGTTTTTTTTTTTTAAAAAAGAATGTCTGCCACCACTCCCTCTATGAAACATGCCATGGAGTGATATATCAGTAGTAGTTTTTGTTTGTTTGTCTTTTGTTTTGCTCCTGTTCATATTTCCATGGATCTCTCTCTGTCTCTGTCTCTGTCTCTGTCTCTGTCTCTGTCTCTGTCTATGTCTCTCTCTCTCTCTCTCTCTCTCTCTCTCCCTCCCTCCCTCTACCCCCTCTCTCTCCATCCATCACTATCCTTAGCAGGCATGCAGGAGAGTTCAGTCCCACCACCTACGGTGGAATATGTCATCATTTCTCTTAGGAGGCAATCCCAGAGAAATGTTAGCACTGTCCTTTCTTCATGCACCCATATTAGCAGAGGTCTTTAATTAAGACACATGCAAAGTCTTCTTGTTCAAAAGGTCTTTTATTTTTCTTGCAACCTGCATAGAATCTTTAAATATGCTTCAGTTTCTGGTCATTTCATATTACTAGCATTCATTTTCCATGTTTGGTCTTGCTTTTACATTTTTTATATATTTATATGGTTTAGGCTATATTTGACCTTTTAGTTTCCAAACCAAATATTTTCAAACCAAGGCATTACTTACCTCCAACAAATATTTATAATTCCATCTCTTACAGGGTCTAGTTTTCACGATGCCACAAAGATGCAAGGTTAAGGAGTTCTATATAAAAACAGGCTTCTCATTAAATAAAACACCACACTGAAATTATAGAAACTCATGAAAGTAATCACACAGACTCGGAATAGCCAAGGTAACTTTTTATTTCTTTTTTTTTCAAATAAATTTTATTAATTATTACAGACATACAAACATACAATAAACAATAATAAACAATAATAGACAATAATATCATCGAACACTACAAAGTGCTCCCCACCCCCCGGAACCATCCAGTATTCTTGAATCTTCTATTTTTTTTATTTCTATGTAAAAAGCCAAAACTGTAGGTAAGAAAAAGTGCAGGTGAAAATGATATTTCTTAGAATAGATTCCTATTAAAAGCAGATATTTCTTGCTAAACTAGCAGATGGAAAATCATGAAATGTAATTTAAAATTCTACAATGACATAGTTTTGAACTATTGTCCCTCCCCTATTTAGTGCTTAACATGTGTAACTTAAACAGTATAGTCTTATGCCTGTTTCTGCATGCCCCTTTAAAGTTGACAAACTTGAGTCGATCTGCAGGATCAGCTGAACTAGAATTAAACAAGGATACTTTCCAAGAGCTGCCTAGATGCCCTAAGCACATCCGATCTTGCCTGATTTTGGAAGCTAAGCAGGGTCGGCCCTGGTCAGTACTTGGATGGGAGACCACCAGGGAATACAAGGTGCTGTAGGCGCCTGGAGTAGGAACTGGCAAACCACTCCAGTATTCCTGCCAAGAAAACTCCATGGTCATGAAGGGTCGGTCACAACTATAATGACATAACACAAAACACACACACACACACACACACACACACACACACACACACACACACACACACACACACACACACACACACACACTTTCCAAGAGGTGTTTTTCTAAGAGTATTTTTTTTCATGTGTGTAGGTATAATTTAATTTTGCATAATTCACTTTCACCATGCCAGTGAAGAGACACACTTAGGCAGAATGTAGGGTCTACTCATAAATCTCTACGGTTGGATCTATCAGAGAGTATCTTTTATTATGAGGCATTCACCACTAATATATTTCTTTTTAGGACATCATGAATATAGCAGAGCTTCTACAATACATGTAACATTTTTGCTGCAGAACCATTTATTACACCAAAAGCCCAATGGCCCAGTTGTGGAATAAATGGTACCCACTAAATAGGGGCAGCTTTTGCAACCTAGTTTGCTTGTTTCCATTGATTCTTTCTGTAGCGATTTATTTATAAAAACATGCAAACACTAGGGATATTTTATTATTATTTCTCAAAGCTATTTACAAACCAACAATAAGAGTACAATTCAGTGATCAATTTATGTAGCTATTGTCAGACATATCAAAATGTAATCTGAAAAAAAGGAAATGAGGTATGATACAAAAAAAGTGAAATGGGTAATGTTCTTATGCAGTTTTCCAGTGTATGCATGTAAATTCTTATTCAAGGGCAGTTAAATTTGCAGCTGCTTGTTGTTATTCCTGTTCATAAACATGCTGTCTGAGAACTGATCTCCATTCTAAGGTCTCTGCCCATGAAGTTTTGCTTCTGCTTTTGTTGTGTTATAATCAAACTCAAGTAGATGCAAGGTGCATGAACCATCTAACTATACGGCAGATGGTTTATTATATCTAATTCTAAATTAGTTTGGCTGTTTCAAGAACAGTGAATAGGCAATCAAAATATTTTAAAACAGGACTGTCCAACTTTGAACAGGCCAAGGTCTGCTTTTTCCAGCCCAAAGTGCCTGAGGGCTACTACACTCTCTACTGTCATGGTCTAGAGCAGCGGTTTAGCATTGAAAATCAATTAATCTGTTATGGAGGGAATTGTCCAGGGAGGAAGAAAAAGGGAGATGTCACTGCACAAAGGAGATAGCCACACCTGCAACCATACTTCTCACCCCTCCTCTCCCCTCTCCTCCCTCCACTCCTCACCAGTGACTCAGCTGGTCACAAGACAGTGGCACCCCAATCATCTGGCCGGTGGGGGGAACAGGGGACTGACCCAGAACTTTGCTGGGGCAGTGGTGGTTCTTGGGATGGGGGAGGGAGGGGTGGAGAACTTATCCCCTCACTTTTTAAATTGATGTCTAGAGGGCTACTTTTGAACACTTCGTGGGCTACCGGTAGCCCACAGTCTACCTGTTGGGCAGGCCTGTTTTAAAATATATAAAGGAAAAGAATATGTGAAGATCAGGTGGTTTCACTGTCTCCTCTCATCTTCATGAGTCCCTGAGTCACATCATTCACCACAGCCTGTAGAGGCTAAAGTGTAGTATCTGATAAGAAGTCTGTACAAGTGGACTCATGTGAAAATCATAGAAGCTGATAACTCTTGACATGTAGGATTGTTTTTCTTTTAGTGGCCATTCCTTTTTAATACATGACTATTTCCTAACATTTCTGAACAAAGGTGGGAAGCAGATTACCAGGTGAACCCAGAACAGCCATTGACAATTTTTGAGAACTGAATTGTTTGTTTGTTTGTTTGTTTTGGTCCATCCCTAGTTATCTACATTCTCATTCTTAGCTAGTGAGGCAGCTAACTGTGCTAAATAGAGATTGGCCACTATACCAGGCCAAGAAACTGTTAGATCCCTGTTCAAGAAAATCTAGGCCATAATAAATTTTCTGGTCTTTGTGATGCTACAAGATTCTTGTTTTTTATCATTTTCAGTAGTATTAATTTGATAACTGACATGCCATTTTTCTGAATTCCTTGTTCATGTTCACATGTGTACAATATTTGTATGCATTCCTCTCCTGGCTCAATAAAAGCACATTCCTTTTGGTTTTTCCTTTCTTGTTCGGATATTAAAATTCTGCTCGAGCAAAAATGAGATTATTGAGTGAATCTGGAAGGTACGTATTGCCAGTGGGAGTAAGTAACACATCTGTCAATATTTTCCATATGGCAAGAATTCAAGACATATCACATCTTTATTCCTTCAGAATATACGTCTGGCATCTAAAAACTGATGATAGCAGCAACAAAAATTATTGAAGTAGAACTGATGTAAACAGTGCCTTTGAAGTGGATCAAAGCCTTTCAGCAAGTGGTTTCAGAACAACAGTCATTGAAAATAAAAGATCATTAGCTGCCATTCTCAATGTTTGTTTTTGACATCTCGAGAAGTATAAGTGCTTCCTTGGAAAGATGAATATATAAAGTCAGTTGATATAGTTTGGTACATTGCACTTTTGACTGGCAGTAGTTGATTGGAGGTGCAGGCAATGGTCTCCACAGCCCTTCTCCCTGAGATCTGATTAACTGAGAAGCAAGAATGTATCATCAGACCATCAAGACATTTTGGACTACAGCTTCCATAATTCATTACTATTGGCCAGGGTGGTGGGAGCGATGGGAGGTAGGAGTAAAAGCATCTGGAGTATTAAAGGTTTCATACCACTTGTTTAACTGGAAATGCAGCAAATTAAACCTGTAAGAAAAAACAGTTCTTCCAACTGAGTGAATTCTTCCAATTCAGTGTCTAGTCTACGTAAGACGGCTAACCCTAGCCAAAATTCTCTTACCTAGTTACACCGCCATATTACAAATTATTTAAGTTTTAGGAGTGAATTGCCCTAAGTTAAGAAATCACTGTAGACATTAACAGTTGAATACTGAATAGTATGACTCAACATGGAACTGTGTATATCAACCGTGATTTCTGAAATCAGGGCAGTTGGCCTGCAAAAATTATTGCATTGACATAGTGATACATAGAGATTTTGACCCCAAAAATATGCTTACACATGCACAATTAATTCAGGGAGTTAGCAGGAATTATTTTGTGAGATGGAGCAGAAAGCTGCATAATATATGTTGGTATAATACATGTGCATAGCAGTACATACTCCAACAACACAATGACCAAAACACAAACCACTTAATTATATCTGTGTAAATGATGGTGATGGTGTACTTAGCAGGGGAAACTGCAGGTCATTAAAAAGCTCCTGCTTTGATCTCAAGAATCCTCCAACTCACCTGAAGCATATTCACTATGGACAAGTGACAATTAGAATTGAAGCAGGGACTCTTTAATTTTAATTGAATCTTTTCCTTCCACATAATGTTGCCAGCAATAGCAGACTGGTGATAATTAAAGAGGGGGGAGTCACCTGACTCACCTGCAATAAAAAAGATTGCAGGAAGAACAAAGTATTCACTTACCAGCAATCTCCTTCTTGGGGAGTGGTGGTTCGGTGGGCTAGAGTGCTGAAAACTGTTGGCTGTAAATTTGGCAGCTTGGTGGTTCAAATCCCATTTTCCATGCAATGGAGTGAGCTTCCACTGTTAACTCCAGCTCCTGCCAACCTAGCAGTTCAAAGCATGTAAATGCAAGTAGATAAATAGGTACCACTGTTTAAAAATGCAGGAAGGTAAACAGTGTTCCGTGTGCAGTGCAGAAATTCAGTCATGCCAGTCACATGGCCACGGACTTGCACAACACTGGCTCTTTGGCTTGGAAACATAGATGAGCACTGCCCATAGAGTCAGACATGACCAGCACACGTATGGGGCAACCTTTTACATTAATCTGCTTCTATCATAGATGTCATCACTAGTAAACAGTGGTCATTTGCCAACAAAATTTTGATTAGCTAATGAGTCGAGTGATGTTATTGGGCTGGCAATGTCAACATTCTGCAAGGCAATTCTAAAAATGGGGGCAGCCCGAACAAAATATATATAAATATATATAAAAATATATATAAGTTTGAAACTGGACTTCAGATCTGCGCCACATTTGGCACATATGTGGCAGACAGTATGTTCTTTCTTTGTCAAATTTGGGGATGTTTTGGCAAAGAGTTTTCAAGTAATGATTTTTTTAAATTAAAACTGTTCCTCCCTCATGCAGAAACCTTAAATATCCCCAGTTTAGAAACAGCTCAAATATATTGAAAAGACTGCTTATCTTGAATGGTAAGTTTTGGTTCCAGCTGAATCCAGGCTCCATGGGCTGAAATGCTAATCCACAAAAAAGGGTTTTCCAAAGAGTAAAACAGTGGGGTTTTTTTGTATAAACTTAAGCATGTGTGGAACAGTCTCACTCCCAAGATTGTTCCAAAGTAGATACATCATTGCAGATTTGTGATACAACAGGGAGATATTTGGAAGGCAGGGAAAGGTCACAGAAACAAAGGTCAGGTTTTCTTTGAAGAAACAAAGAAACAGTCTTGCTTTAAATAAAGTAATGAATAGATAGTTTTCCAGAAAGGGACATTTTGCCATGTATCTCCAGGGTGTTTGCATACAATTTTGTAAGGTATATTCAAAATATTTCCACATAATATTTGGAAGGCTTACAGGCTGCATGGGCTGAAATATTGATCCTCCAGAAAGGCCTTTCAAATGGGAGAACACACAATTTGTTATGCAACTAACCATGCATGGAACAGACTATTGCAAAGTGGATACATTTTTGAACCTCCAGGGCCAGGAAGGGAGACATTTGGAAGACAATGAAAATTACCATTCACACTTGTTGTAAAACAGCCATGAGAATTACTTTATGTTTGGATGAGGAGTTGTTTTCTGATAACAAAAGAGTAGGCTTCTTGGATTTCCCCGCGTGCAATAGTACTTTGTGAATGGTAGTGAATAGACCCTCTTGACTGCTACCACTGCTATTGTCAAAATTCAGGCTGCCCTTTGCTTTTTGCTTTTCCAGCTGTCAATACAGGCATGATATTGTGCAGAAGCACATTAGATAGGCCTAAATCATAGTCTTTTTGAAGAGTTAAATAAATAAATTTAGGACTCTAAATGGGGCAAGTCTTTCTCCCATAGGGACCTATTTTTCCAGACTCATTCTCATGTTAAAATATGTCTGGCTGTTTGTTTTGTTTTGTTTTGCTTTGCTTTGTTGTGCCTCCCTGTTATTTGTATTGATGGAAGCAATGTGCACTGTTTGTCTAATTAGTATATGCATGGTTGTTAGGCTTCACTTTTCACTCAGTTCTCATATTTATGGAAGACACTTTCTTGTATGCTTCTCGGGCGATTCACCAGACATGTAATGGCATCTCTGTCTAATGAACATCCTCACTATAGCTTGTTTCTGTTGTCTTTAATTCTTATATCTGCTCTTTACTTGTAATTTAGAAGCCCTGGAAAGAGTGAGACACTCTTCTGAATAAACACAAAGAGCTGTAAGTCTCTAAAAGCAGTTGTTGATTGAATATAGTTGCACACGTAGAGCTGAGCTACCTGAATTCCCTATGCTTGTAGGAGGGAAGTAAATTCTTATCACTCCCATGTAACAGGCAACAAAATAAGTCTTCTGGACCTAAACAAGTCTTATAGACCTAAAAATGCAGGGTGGGCAACTTATGGCTGAATAGATCTTGCTGGACTGAAAATCCTTATTATGCTATCTAGGGCTAAAGAGAGATGGACTCCACCAGTACCTGGAGAACCACATCTACTCTGCTTTGAGACTAAGCGCCTATGGTATGTCCTTCTCCAGGCCCTCTTTGGATAAAGAATACATCAAAAAGGTCTATGGCTTGGCCATTGGCACATAGGAGAGCAGTCAGTGCAGTAAACTTAGAACTTTATAAAACCATATAAAGCAGATCAGGTGATCTTCACTGTCTCTTTCCTTTCTGGACCCTCCAGTTTCCCCATGCCCTTGTCTATCAGGATGATGAGGTGTTGGAACACATGGAAAGATGCTCTGCAATGAGGCCTGTACAGCTATATGAGCAGACCTCAGAGTACCAGGGACCCTCAAGTCACTCTGGAGCATCACTCCATATGTTTTCCCCATTCTCTTCTTCTCAGGTCTTCTTGTCATTTACTGCCTCTACCTCTTTTATATTTCTCCTTCCACCCTTCTCCCCTTCCCACTTGTGGAACCTCTTGGGTCCTGCATAGCTGTCACCACAGTCCCCAGCGAGGGCTCATCCAATCTTGGATAGTACTTTGAGGAAGAAAGTCACATATAGCCCTCAATCAACTGGCAGTTGAAGGGGTTATGGAAGGTCTTTGTCCAGAGCCAACAGCCACCCTGCACAATTTATGTTTGAGCAAACGTACTCAGGAATACACAATCTCAAGTACAATGATCTCTTGATTGTATACTTTCTTTTTCTTAAAAGAAATCACTGCCTTCAGTTTGGCACAGTTGTATTACCCTAAATGTGTTAAAGTTGCTGCTTTAAATATTAGGTAGATGAAAAATTACAAGAGAACAAGCTTACTCTGAAAACCACTTTCTTTGATGGCACCAATGTGCATGCCTTGAGGTCTTTCTTTAAAACATGAGGATCTTTTGAAACTTTCTCATATTTCCTCAACTATATTAAATGACCAAAGCCACTAATGCCACCCCATAGATTTGTCACTAGACTGATGACAAATTTTGACACAGACACTGTGCCCATTGCTTTCTGTATCTTACCCTTATTAACCTACTTCTGCATGAGAATTTGCCTATGTAGCTATTGTTGAAAATAGTTTTCTTCCTCCAATAAGAACTTCTAGATAAAGATACCATGTTTTCTACTTTTGGATGAGTTCTGTTGACCATCTACACCAAAGTACTCTTACTACAAAAAAGATCTATCCTGGCTTAAATTGTTTTAAATAGAGAGATGAGGAAAAATAAAATACTGTAATGAATCACAATATTCAATGAATATCACAGATTTGTCCAATATTTGTCCCTTCATATTGTTGGGTCTGGAGACCCTGACAAATGAGAAGGAACAAATATTTCCCCTTTTTGTTCATCCCCATTCATTGTTTATTTTTTAGACTGGCCATGGCTGTCTGACAGAGAGAGAGGGGGGGAGGAAGACTCTGCCCCCCTCAAAGCCACCTCCCTCAAAAAAAAAACACCTCTCTGTTGCTTTCCTACCTTCTACCTTGGCCATAGAAGCCCTCAGTATCTGGATCACTTTTTACAGGGACAACAGTGGTGGCTTCCTCTTGCCCTAAGTGAACCCATGGCTGCCAACTCTGAAAACAGAAGTCTTGTTTCCCTTAAGAGACCCTTGTACATATAGTCCAAGATGGCTGCTGCAGCTGTGGCAGTGGCTTGGATACTGGGGACTGCTGCAGCAAAGGTAGGAAGACAATGGGGGGGGGGCTTTAGAGGAGACAGAAAGGTTTTGTGCGTGAGAGTCATAGTTTTTCAAGGTTTTGGCAGACCGATAGCACCAGACCTTTCTTATTTCAGCATTAACCAAAACATTAAAGTATCAGATAAGACAATGAACTACAAAAACGGTTCCTTCAAAATACCCACTGCAGAAACAGGATTTTAAAACACACAGTAATAAGTAGGACATAAACAATTAACAGTTTCACTTCCTCCCACATTTGATCTGTTAGAATATCAAATCCTCAAAGAATATGTTTCATCATTCTTCTGTTTCTATCCCCATAGACATTCAAGGACCCCCTGTTGCTTCCATTTGTTTTTCATTAGTTACTTTCAATTTTAGAGCTACCAGAATGCCACAGACAGAGAAGCACAGAACATCATAATAGATCATCTTCTCTGTGGACGTTCTTGTAGGTAATAGATAGCTGGTCCAGCAATAGTTTCCTAACCCCATACCTGAAAACAAGAAATTTAGCAAGCTTGAGTTCTTTGGCTTTTTGCTCTACAAAGCAGTATTTCTTCTTGTGTAGCCACTTAGAATTCATGGGAAAGAGTTCTAGCTTAGTCCTCATTCTGTTCTGCTAGTTCTATTTATGCAGTCCCCCCCCCAACACACCTTATACTCACCTACCTGCAGACTGCACCATCCAAAAATAGATTTACCATTTCTTCTGGTATTTGTGCAAACTAGGCCAAAGTCGCTTTCATTTCAGCTAATTAGGATCTCTGAGCCACAGGAATGTGTCTTTAACAAGGCTAGCTTGAATGAAAAGAGAAACTTTTCTGAGTGTATTTTTGCAAGCTCGGCAGATACATGATGAGAATCCAGATTGGTAAAGTAAGACTGCTTACTTATATGTAGGTGCTCACTGGAAAAAGAATGAAATTAAATGAGGATGATCTTAGAAAAAAAAACCTTGCGGGCATATTTGTGCAGATTTTTGTGGTGGTCTAAATCTAATTTTTCAGAAGGAAAAATGAAGGGATACTCTTTTATTATTATTTCCAAGGACACTGTTTGGGTCAGTGCAAGATATTTCCAACTGAGAAAAGGTGCTACTTGCAATGACAGCAGCATATCAAAGACAAAAAGAAATCTGGAAACCTGACAGTACAAACCATTCATGACTGTAATATTTATTTCTGCAAAGCATTACGACCATGATTACTTCCTTGTGCTTCAATTCTAAACTGCATATTAAATGGTTTCATATTAATCCTCTGACCTGCTTTGAATTTTATGCAGTGTTTGGCTGTTTCCTCCAGTGCCAGTGTGCCCAACAATCTACACTTTGACAACAGCCTGGACGGAAAGTGTTCTTTGATACCTTGGAATCCAAAACTGCCACATGCCAATGTGCCTTCTGAATGCACATTTGTCTCAGCTGGAAATGCAGTTCTTTGAGAAAGGTTGCATGGTGTGCATGGTTTTTTCATTCACAGTTGGCCTTAATAGAATTATACCACTCTGAGCTGAGACAGCCACTGTTGATGTGAAATGAAACCACAAGATCATGTAGTATTAAAGGACTTCACACGAATTCCCTACTACTTGGTAGAAATGTAGAATAAATTAACATTAACTGAGGTGTTAGTTTACTTTGTTTTACAAATTAATTTGATTCATCATCTGTAAAGCTATTTTCAGAGTCACACACATACAGTATATTTTGGGTTTCCCTTCATCAGTAGAATAGCGTGAGTGTCAGATACATTTCTGCTCTTGTTTTCAGATTAGATACATATGACTATCCGTGACTAAAGTTCATATTAGGAAAATGTATGTAACTAACTATGCTTCACTCAGTAGCTGAAAACACATGAAAAATGCATACAACAAGAAATTGTGCAAAGAAATAGATATACAAAGAAAAGTGCTTACGAAGACACACATAACTGTGTCTAACAGGAATAAAGTTGCCAAAACCTGACATCAAAACTGGATGAAATGAGAATGCTGGTGAAATTCTGAGAAATGCAACAACAACAAAATTGACAGTTTTTCTCATTGTTACACCATGGTTACAGAGGGTTCGGTTGAGATGTTTAGAAATGTCTAGCTTCTACGGATAGAGTGGAATGTAGGTGCCTGGTCCAAAACCCTGTTTGAAAAAGAATTGGCTTTGCAAATATTTGTAATCCATTGGATTGTGAAAATACTAACATGGAACTAATTGTTCCATGATTCTTAAGAAAAGAGGTTCATAGCTGTTGGGTAGGCTGATTTTAAATTGTTATGAAATGCACTTTTATTTTAATGGATAAAGTTATGTACTTCAGTGGGCAGAGGAGATATCCAGAAACCACTTCCTTATATTTACTGTGGCCTTTACCCCCCAACACATACACTCACATTTACAGTTTGAAGGAATGATACTGATCCTTTTTCTACTTGAATACTAAGAATCAGCTAAAACATGTTGGTAAATCTCCACAAATGGTATTAAACAGCAACTAAAAACTGACAATGGCAGAAAGAACTCCCATGCTACCTGTTTTGAAATGATGAAACTATCCTTTATTAAATGTTCTTTTGAATAAAAAATTGGGAGTGTTGCACCAGAACGGACAAAGAATAGATGGAAAGCTGTTGGAAAGCAAATTATATAGGACCATGGTATCCATGGAGGGGTAGTGCTGGTTGGTTCCAAACCTGCCCCCCCCCCCCAATCTCTGTGGTTACTGAAAACTACGAAAGAATGGAAGGCTATGAATTGCATGGTCTCTGACTCTATTTAGTAGCCAGTTCTAGCTAATACACACTGGAAGCACTTATAAATAGGTATTTCTGGGGGGGGAGGGAAAGTTATTTAGTATTTTGATAAATAATAACATTTGAACTCCCAACCTCTAACTGCCACCAGAGACCTAAGCCACTGAGCTATCCAGCCGCTGAATCAGCTAAAACTGATCCTATGTGCCTCTAGGGAAAGATAGGCTATCACCAAAGAAAAGTCACCATTCCTTTTCCCCAGTGATACCCTCCTCACCTCTGTTCAAAGTCCTGTCCATCCTTAGTAAATTCCTTATACAGCAGTAGCCAGGCCTTTTGATACACCTTTCCATGACATCATGACACCACTTGTAGATGGGATGGTGGATTATGACTTTCCAGAAGCTGTTGATTCCAGAGATTTGAAATTTCCCTGTGCCACAATGAGACTGTGCAACAGATTCTCTGGTTACCTTTCCTAGCAGAAATCAAATAAATAATTGGTTACAGTGGCTGTCACCACTGCCACAGCCACTGTAACCAATTGTCAGGAACACTGGGGCTTTCAGTCCAACAACAATGTGATGTCTAGAATGTGATGTAAGACACTGTGGAATAGAATTAATCAAACAATTCATCAAGGAAAATATGACCCAGGGGAATAAGTTCAGTTTACATTCACTCAGAAGAAATCACTGTTTATACAATGCAGTTTGTACATCTAGTCACTTTGTTTCTCATATTATTCCTTCACTCCAAAGAAGATATCAGTGCAATATTTTCCTTAGTTTGTTCAGTGACCCATTCTTTCTTCCTATTCCATATCAGAGAGGATGCTGGTGGGAAAGTGAGGAAATGAGATTTCATGTAGGAAGGAAAAGGAGCAAATGTGAGCTAAACATGCATTAACTCCTATCCTTCTAAAAATCACTAAGTCTATCTAGAAGGGAATTACTTTTATGACCTAGTTGCACAAGACTGATCTAATAAAGGAGTTCTTTTCATTCCATCCTAGAATTTCTGAGTTAAAAGAGATTTGCAATGTCCCTATGCCACAATAAAACTGTGTGACAGATTCTCTGGTTACCTTTCCTGGTACAAATCAAATAGCAAAAGAGGAATGCTCAGTAAGTCATCATCATCATAACTTACTGCTGTGAAAACACCCAAAGACAGGTTATAGGGTTTTAAAAAAAATTTACAGATAGATAGATAGATAGATAGATAGATAGATAGATAGATAGATAGATAGATAGATAGATAGATAGATAGATAGATAGATAGATATTTGAAAGCTCACCCATTTAAGGTGTGATAATACTCAGTTTTGTTTTGTTTTGTTTTGTTTTATGGCTGGAAATGGTCTTAGAAAATGTTAGCAAACTTTGGTGCCTGTATCCTGTTATAGTCCCATCCATTCTACCCATCTGGTCATTATACAATGTTGATAAATTAAGAAAAAAGTGCTTCAAGGACATTATATGTAGAGATGGGCACGACTTGAAAAAAATTTTTTTCGAGTTGTCGTTAGTCGGGCCGGTTCCGTTTTGGGTCGTCTCCGTTTTTCGTGAAAATTCGCAAAAATTAGTCGGTTCGTTCTTTCGTTTTTTCGTTGTCATTAGTACTGGTTTTTTGGGGGGGAGCGGGCTCCTGGAGGCACCTCTGTGGGGTGGGTGCCTCCTCTGGCCCGTTATAAGGGAAAGTGGGCTCCTGGAGGCACCCGTGGGTGCCTCCTATCCTCACCCACTAGGAAAGGGGAAGCAGGCTCCAAGAGACCCTCAACATGGGGGTCTCCCCTCCTCACCTGCTGCTGCTGCAAAATGCTATGCAATAGCCATATGGATATTGCATAACAGAATGTGCAGACAGTGACTGTGAAGACTAGTGGATGGCACTGAACCCAGAGCCATAGTGAGATGCCTAACTAAGGCTCTCGCACCACCATGTCTCACACAGAAGGGAATTGTACTTGCTGCGTGTAGTGCAATGCAAGCAAGTAGATCTGGCTTAGGGTTAAGGTGGGTTAGTACAAGGGCTAGGGTTAGGCTAGTGACGGGTAAGGTTACGTTGGGCTAGTGGGTTGCACCTCTGGGTGCCTCTCTGACCCACTAAGAAGACAGTCTGTGACGTATGGGTACGGAGTCAAGGGTTAGGGTTAGGGTTAGGGGGGCTAGGGCAGGTTTTAGGGGGCTTTTTGGCACATCCCAGAAGTCTCCATGGCCAAGTGGCCATGCGATTGGTGGGATGGCTCCAAAAATTTGCATGGTCATCCACTCCCACATGTCTGGCCACTCGGCCAGCCCATCATTGCGCAGGTGTAAATAAAATAAAATAAAATAAAATCAATGGAGGACAGAGGAGGAGAGGAGAGACATTTTGTTGCAAGAAAAAACCCACTGCTACTGTGAAAAATCTGGCAGTTTATAAATTTTCGCGTGTTTCTGTTGTGCTTGTGTGTTTTTGGACCACGATTTCAAAAACAATATTGCGTTCGCCGCCCCATTTTGGATCCCCCGCCCGCACCGCATGGCATGGCGATGGCGACTCGCGAGTCCAGCTGCCCAGGATGGGGGGGAGGCGGGCCCCCCCTCCAGAAACCACCCCTCCGGTAGGTGCCCTGTGCCCTTAGTCAAGCAGGCATTTTTCCGCCTGCTTTTTTGGCCCGGGAATGGGTGGGGGGAGAGTTTAAAAGTTTTTTCCTGTGCCGTCCGTGCCGCTTGCTTGCGCTTTAATTGCGGCGGCCGGCGGCCGGCGAGACTGGGCTTTTTGCTGGCTGGCTGCGAGCCTGCGGCGAGTCCCACAGAGCAGCCCACTAGGATGGGGGATGGGGGGGAGGCCGGGGACCTCCAGAAACAACCCCTCTGGTAGGTGCCCTGAGGCACGGCAGGCATTTTTCCGCCTGCTTTTCGGCCGGGAACCGGGTTTTTTTAACTTTTAAAAACTTTTTTTCTGTTCCGCGTGTGGCATCGCGCAATCGCGCGATGCAAGGAACAAGCATGACAAATCAGACCAAAATTGTTCGTTCGTCGGTTCGAGCTCGAAGTCTGGCGGAGTAATTCCTGTTACCGTTTCCAGAGAGTAACGGAAACGAGTAACGGAAACGGAAACGGGAATACTGCTAAGTCGTGCCCATCTCTAATTATATGTCATCAAGTCACTTCTAGGCTGTGGTAGCTATATGAGTTAATCACCTCGCAAATGATCTCTCATTAACAGTTCTGCTCAGGTCTTGCAAAACATCTCATCTTATGTTGTTCTCTCTTCCTACTGCCCACCTTTGCCAGCAATATTGTATTTTCTGATCAGTTCTGTATTTCCATTGTGCATGGCATGATAGCCTCAGTTTACTAATTTTTGTTCTAGTGATAGTTAACACTTGATTGAACACCCACTTTTCTGCTGTTTTGGCTGTCTTTGTATCTCTGCAGCACTCTCCTCCAACATCTCATTTCAAATGAGTTGATTTATGCACCTATTTTTCTTCATTGTCTTACAAAGTTTGGATGATGTTGACCTTTCTTTCCAGTGACAATCTTTGCTAACTACCAGTTCTTTTTTTGTTTCTTTGAAAAGGCAAGGAGATACCTTTTGGAGAAGATGCACACAACAAAGCACAGCAAAGCTTCAAGAAGAAAGAAGCCAGAACACCAGCCTGAAGATGACGAGTGAGACCTCGTCGAAACGTCGCCAAAACAACCAGATTTCTACACGGGAAGAAACCCGAATCCACCCTAACATGCATACCTATACCCGTGAAAATCTACGAAAACATATATATATATATATATATATATATATATATATATATATATATCATATATTCAGCAACAGAGCAAGCAAACCACACACCCCAGCAGTATTTATAGAAGGACTTCAACTGAGATCACGCTTTGCTTCAAGAAGAAAGAAGCCAGAACACCAGCCTGAAGATGACGAAAGACTAGAAGTTATCTGGATTAGCCTTCTAAGCACCTATGGATATGAGGTGCTTTTTGGATAATATTTCTTACCTCAGTATTGCTTCTCAGGAGGTCTGACTGAGATAAGGTTAACCTTCCTCTTCCCACTTCGGCTCCACACAGAAGCAGGGCATTTACTAAAAAGAAACAAAAGGTCAGATTGTGTGTCTGTATTAAAACAGGATAACTTAAATTCAGCAGCAGACTAATATTCTAATTAGGCATTAGGCAAATGCAAATACAGTGGTACTTTGTATAAAGGAATTAATTTGTTCCAAATGAAATTATGTGAAGCAAATTTTCCATAGGAATGCATTGAAAACAGAGTGATCCCATTTTTATGTTGTACAGATTCACCCCATAGGCGATTATGTTAAGCAAATTTCCCCTATCCGGAATTCTTTATGTTGTACAAATTTTATGTTCTACGAACCATTTGTTATGCAAGGGTCCACTGTATACAAGGGAGGTCCCCCATCCCAGTAATCATTTTAGTCACACTCTTTTGCACCTTTTCCAGTTCCATTTTCTCAAGCTTTGGTTGCTTCTGCATTGAATCTTGCATTGTCCTAGGCCATAATATCTTATCTCCCGGTTTAGTATTTGTGCTGCATCCTCATCCTCATATGTTCTCTTATTTATCTTCTCAGAAATCAGTCCATGCTTGTTAATAAATATTTGTACGTAAAAGTTATGTGATTGTAATGAGATGTGTGATGGGGGTTTGGAAACAGCACCAAGCACACAGCTCTAGTACCAGTTTTGATATTTAAAGTGGAGCAGGAGACCTCCGTAATGGCACTTTCGTGAAACAATTTACTGAGGATGTTGAAGAAGAAATGGTATTGCACCCTAAGTTAGGGACTCCAACCAATCAAGTGGCCACATGTTTAGTATTAGTGATAAAGGCAACTTTTTACTTTTATCTTTTTTACTAGAGTCAACATCACATCTGCTTGGGAAACAGTAGACACACTGAAGTTTCAGATTGTGGCCAAAGGTAAGCTCTTATTCACAATAAGGCTTGAGGAAGGCTTTGGCGGAGGCAGTAGTTAAAAAAATCATTTTTATCATAAATGAATACACATTTGCTAACAGGTGGCTTTGCCTCTCTTCATTTGCTTTACCATTCTTTGATCTCTATATGTTGATATAATACTGCAAAAGAGTTTTGACTTTCCCAGTCATCCACACCAAATCTTACTCTAATGCAGATGCCAGAGGGGGCAAAGAAGGGAAGCAAGAAAGTTATCCCCCAACCCACCCCAGGCAGCAACACAATAGCTCATTTCTTCAAAATGTCCTTCAATAATTGAAAAGGTCTGCCATCTAGTGTGACGGAAAAGCGATACAGAACATTTAGTTCCTTTCTTCTTTTTGCTTTTATTTGCGAAACCAGCTGACGAAGGCTCCTCTCCATCTGTCTTCATCTCTCCTCAATTTTACCTAAGGAGTGTTGGTTATGGAGTTTATGCTGGGAATCTCTGTTGCTTCTGTAAAATCATTTCCGTTGGAAACTCCAATCAGAACAAAAGCTTCTTGCAACTCAGGCACAATGTGCAAATTGAATTCTTTTGGGAAATTGGTGCTTTCATTCTGCTTCACTAGCAATGTATCTAAATTACCTTCTGGATAAATTGGAGGACTGAAAATCCATTTTTACCTTTCCTGCAGATATGCATGTTTGCATCATACTCATTATTTTACTTTTTATTATTCACTCATAAAATTGGGATTTAATTCCAAGCTTCGGCAAGTTTATGAATCCTTATAAACATTAGGAAAGAACTGGAAATGCATGTGGCATTTAAGGAGAATGATGGAAGTCGTAAGGTGAATTCATGTTGTAAACTGAAACAGAATCTTCGGGTAATGCCAGGTTCTTATTTCTGTTACTGATGCTTAAAAGTAGGAGCCAGGGACAAGACAGGAATTTTCTTGGTATACTGCCCTCCCCAAGGCACAAAAACTTTTCTGAACTAACAGGGGTGGTACTGGAATCTCCCTGGCTCATCTTGCTGGGAGACTTTAACCTCCACAGCAAGCCAGCTCTGTCAGGGTTTCCTAAGACTTCATGACCTCCATGACAATCATGGGTCTATCTCAAATTGGGTCTGCCCCTACTCACTCTGCAGACCACACCTTAGATCTGGTCTTCTGCCCTAGTATGGATAGTGGGAACTTTGAGGTAAAGGAACTTTCTGTAGTCCCATTGTCTTGGACACACCATTATCTGGTGCGCTTTAGGCCCACTGAATCTCAGAGCCTGGGCAGGGGTGGAAGTCAGTCAAAGGCAATTCGTCCAAGAAGGTTGATGGATCCAGAAGGTTGATTGTAGCTACCCTTGGGGGGCTTCCCAGCTCTTTGATGGGTGATTCCATTGAATCCTTCGTTGATATCTGAAATGGGGAAATGAGCAAAGCCATTGACCTGATTGCTCCTGAATATCTCTTTCCTCGAAGTACAGCCAAACAGGCTGCTTGATTTACTGGGGAACTGCCAACATTGAAACAGGGCCGTAGAGCTGAAAGGCATTAGCAGAAAACCCAGACGGAAGCAGATTAAAAAAACAACAGTAAAAGGCCATTGGAAAGCTTATTTTCTATATACACATGAATGACTTCCCTGACTTCTTTCTTGAATAACCTAACTTCTCTGTCTAATATCTGTACATCCTCATCACTAAACAAGTGTCCTTTGTCCTTCAAACTGCTGGTACTGATCCTGAGCTGTTGCCCTTCCTGTGCTGGGCCATCTTCCTGTTTAGTGGCTGTTTTGTTTCTCCAATGTACAGTCGTCACTGCATTGGACCTCATGTGCTATATTACTCCTCTCATGTTTTGGTGTTGGGTCTGTTGGCTGGATGAGCATTTGTGCATTTGAAATGAATGAGTATGGTGGTGTGTTGGAAAAATGAAAAAGCTTAAATTCCTAAACTTGGGCCTCTATCTTCAAGATGACTATAAAGAATTTTGTATTTTGTAACTTTGTGTTCATTTATACCCAGTGCTTTACAAAATGATTTTCCCCCTTATGTAAGGAGGAAATGTGTCATAATTTGCTCTAATTCTACAAACAAGTAAATATGTTTCACATAAACCGAAACATCTACTGTGTCTTAAGCAATTAACAGTCCTCTCCAAAGTCAAAGATAAGCCATCTGTAATCGGTTTAGAATGGGCAGATACCTCTTACACTGTTGGCACAACTCCCTTGCATTGTTTGATTTCAGCACAATCAGATCTGTTGGACTGGCTGAGAAAAACTTTTAAAAGCGGGTAGAGAAGGACAGGTGCTGAGTTACACCACATCCAAATTTCTCCTTGGCCCAGACTCATATCCACTGTGCTGGCATGAAGTTAGAAAGCCATCAAGATAGTCATAGGTGATTTCTAACATCCTTAGGCCAGGAAGAGTTTGGATTCAGCACAGTATCAAGGCATCTAACCCTCATCTAGTTAGCATGCCACTCTTAAGAAATAGATGAAGTTCAGTTTACCCCTTGCTACACTAATAAGAGTGAGCACTCTTTAGGCACTGTACTTCAATAGGTACAAAGCCATGAGAAACCTGACTGTTCAAAGCCACAAAAAGTAATGACCCACTAATTTTTCTTAAAGAAGTTGAAAGTCACACTTTGATGAATTTGTGATAAAACACTTTCCCTGTGATGAAATGCATTTGTCTCCCCTCTTATCAAATTAGGCGGTCAGATCTAATCCTTGGGGGAAGAGGGTTATATACATTTGAAATTCATTAATGAAGGTCAGGAATTTTCATTTAATCAGTGTTGTTTAGAGTGTAAAGGTTCATTTGCATCCTTATATGAGTCTGAAAGCAAACTTTCATCACAGTTGATGCTCTTGTGCAGAGAGGAAAGAGCACCTGGTTTCCTCAATTGGCTTGAGAAATATATTGAAATACTAGTTGTTCTATAATTTTATGCATCCCACTTTTCCAAGTCACAAGAAGTCTCTACGGGGTGATCTGCACAACCAGTTTTCTTACCAAAAAAAAAAAAAAAAAAAGAGCACAGGAGACTAATGCTGCATTTTGTAATAAACTACTGCTTCTAGACTTCTCTTATACAAGTTGAGCAGGGTGAGCAGGATAACCATTGAGGTAATGCTTGCACTACGTGCCCTTAAACCACTTCTAACTAGTAGGATCTTTGAGGTACACATGAGATGTTCAGGGCATGGTTTCCAAACACCACCAAACAGGAAGTTTCCATGATCAAGTGTAGATTTGAACTCAGATGTCCTGACTCTGAGTCTTAGTCTAGCACTCTGACCAGTGCACCACACTATCTGATACTAGTTGAAGATCAGCATAACTCTCCCCCAACCCTCCAGCAAGATACTTAATATAAGAACATAAGAAGAGCCATGCTGGATCAGGCCAAAGGCCCATCTAGTCCAGCTTCCTGTATCTCACAGTGGCCCAACCAGAAGCATCTGGGAGGGCAGAAGACTAGATATCTGTCTCCTGATAGCACTCTACTGCATCTGGCCCTTGAAGTATCCTGATTTTAAGCCTGAAAATTATACATTTCCATCATGGTTTGTAACTTGTGATGGACTTTTCCTCCAAGAATTGGTCCAATCCTATTTTGAAGGCATCCAGGGCAGATGCCATCACCACATCCTATGGCAGGGAATTCCACAGACTAACAACACCCAGTGTTATAAGTAACAACAATCTTACTTTTAAAAACGTTTAACTATTATTTGTTCCTTTTGGAAACAGATAGGGGTTATTTATTTATTTATTTATTTATTTATTTATTTATTTATTTATTTATTTATTTATTTATTTATTTATTGTTTTTATACCACCTATCTAGATGAAAGGCTACTCTGACCTATCTAGATGAATGGCTACTCTGGGCAGTTTACAGGCCTAATAAAATAGGAATAATTAACAACAAACAATAACATAGCAAGCTAATTTAACCAACATTAAATTAAACATTATAATATAGTACTTTATAATGCAGTATTTCATAATGTAGTACTTTATAATATACTTATGATGGTCAGTATTGGAGGGCTTTTAAATTGCAGCAGTAACCAGCTACCTTTAAAATACAAATGCAAGAGCAGGTAATACTTTTATTGGACCACTAAAAAAATCAAGCAAGTAACAGATAGTTACTTGAGTACTTTTAAAAGTGATTTTAAAAGCTCTGAGTATAACACAAATTTTAATAGTGTGTGCTATCTGCTCTCTATCAAGTGTGCTATCTGCTCTCTATCAAGTCTCAATAACATGCAAGGAGGTGGGGAGGATGCTGCAGCAACAGAGCTGGGGTGGGTAGGCTGGGCAGATGACTGGAAGAGATGGACAGAGGCAGGGAGGGCAGGCAAACCATAAAACTGCAAGCTAATGCCTCCATCTGGTATAGGGAGGGGCCAGCTGGTGGGGATGTGTGACAGGCCGAGCCGGTGGGGAGAAGAAGCTGCGGGCCACTCAGAATTTGAAAACGGGCTGCATTTGGCCCCTGGGCCTGACTTTGGACATGCCTGACATAGGGTTATCAATAATAAAATAGTGAATTAAATTGAAAGGGGATAAGGTTTTCAAAGGTCTGAGAAAAAGGCCATGTTTTAATTTGTTTCCTAAAGCTGAGTAGGGTAGTACATGATGCTCCTGTGCCAGAAGAGAGATCCACGGTGAGGAGGCCACCACCGCGAAGGCCCAATTATTAATTTTAGATTTCTGGGCCTCACTCGTAGCATCAAAGATTGGAAGTTGCAGAGGGCATGAGAGGTTGATCTAAAGGAAAAGCACTCTGTAGGTAGCAAAGTCCCAAAGCATTCAGGGCTCTGTATGTGAACATTAACACCTTGAACATGATTCAAAAGCATCCTGGCAGATCCTGAGGCCAGCCTGGCTACTGTGTTTTGCTCTTGCTGCAGCTTCTACATTGATTCAAGGGTAGCTCCACATAGCTTTGCAACAGTCAGTCTTTTAGAGTATCAATGTGCAAACCAATGTTATTGGGGTCTTCCCTAATAAGGTAGCAATGAAGGTGTGAAATCTGCCTGAGTTGCACAAATGCAAATCTGGCCACAGATGAGATTTGATTCTCCATCAAGAGGGCTGGGTCCAGGAGCACCCCCAAATTACAAACCTGATCCTTTGGGGGGGGGAGTATGGTCCTACCAAAACCAGGCAGACCCCCCCCCCCAAATCAGTTCAGGACCTCCTCCTAACGACAAGATCTCTCTCTTGTCAAGATTCATTGTCAGATTATTAGCCCATGTGCAGTCCATAGTGTGGCCAAGCAGTGCCCTACAGTCTGAACAGCTTCCTCTGCCAAGGATGAAAAGGATGATTGTGCACCATCAGTATACAGTATACCCAGGACTTTGAAGCTGCTCTAACATCAGCCTGCTTCCTGATACCATCATGTGGTTATTTTCCATCTCACCAAAAGATTCTCAGCGCCTGATAGACAACACCTTCTATCAAGAATGCATCTCTGGTACAATGCTTTGAGGAAGATAGCAGTTGCTATCGAAAGCTTAGCTCATTTTTTTTGTTTTGTTTTAGCAGTGACCAATAAAGTTATCACCTAACTTCCTTTTGCATCAGTATACTGGTGACAGTGCACTCCAAATTTCTGAAGGACCTCTGCCAGTGGCCTCATAAAAGTGTTGAAGAACAATGAGGAGATGATCAGCTTCTGTGGGACACCATGTTATAGGACCCACGGGGATGAAACAGCATAAGCTGAATCAACTGGCTGTTAAGAAAGGACTGAAACCAGTAAAATACCGCTCTACCTATCCACAACCCCTGTGGATTAGTCCAAGAGGATATCATGGTCAATGGTATCAAAGTTTTTGGAGAGATCCAAAAGAGAGATCCAAAAGAGAGATCCAACAGGGCCACATTCCCCAGATGGTCCCTTGTAGCCAGTCATCTAACAGGACTACTAGACATTTACATATATTCCCAGTGTTATATAAGCTTTCTTAACAGCCTGCATAACATTATATTATCTGCCAAACAGCTCTTTTGCCACAGCTAGATTTTTTTTAAAAAAAATGAATTTAGAACAAAAAAACCTTACACTTATTACTTCAGGAATTTCCTTTTGGGTGAACCAATAAATTTGGATCTATGTAGAATTCTGTATAGTCTTCCATGCATGAAGGATGACTGGTTATGTTTCCCCAGCAAAGGGAAGGAACAACCCACTGGCTTTCAAGGAGGAGGAGAAAGGAATGCCATTTGCACGTCGCAAAATGATCATCATATGGTGAAGACAAGATAGGAGAGATGGGCACAACTCGGGAAAATGACGTTTTCGAGTTGTCGTGTGTCGGAGGCAGTCCATTTCGGCTCGACGTTTTTCGCGAAATTTCGCAGTCGTTTTTTCGTTTTTTCGTTGTCGTTAGCATGGGGGGGTAGCGGGCTCCTGGAGGGAGCTGCAAGAGTCAGCCAGAGCCACAAGTGACGGACTGGCAGACTCTTTGCACCCGCTGTGTCTCACGTACAAGCCTTTAAGAGGGCTTTGAAGACCTTCCTCTTCAAGGAAGCATATGGTGCCCTTATTAGTTAGTGGGTTTTTTTTTTTCCTTTGCCTGCGTTTGCCGCCATCTTGTCCTCTGCTGCCCTTGCTTAGTGGCTGGTTATCTTCAGCTTTTAGCCTTTTTAGCTTTTAGCTTTTGCGTTGTTAGCCGCCCAGAGTTCCCGTTGGGAAGATGGAGCGGGATACAAGTATTTAAATAAATAAATAATAAATAAATGTAGTACAATGCAAGTAGGTCTGGCTTAGGGTTAAGACAATAAATAGGGTTAGGCTAGTTACGGGTGAGTTAGGGTGAGTATTGGGGTGCACCTCTGGGTGCCT
>CM074739.1:98213080-98225580 GCA_037367245.1 Phrynocephalus guinanensis | reverse complement strand
AGTAAGAAGACAGCTGAGCAAGATGAACCATTTTTGGCTGGCCACAATGAGTTAGTGTGTGTGTGTGTGTGTGTGTGTGTGTGTGTGTGTGTGTGTGTGTGTGTGTGTGTGTGTGTGTGTGTGTGTGTTGTGTCATTACAGTCGTGACTCCATGTCCATGGAGTTTTCTTGGCAGGAATACTGGAGTGGTTTTCCAGTTCCTACTCCAGGCACCTACAGCACCTGGTATTCCCTGGTGGTCTCCCATCCAAGCACTAACCAGGGCTGACCCTGCTTAGCTTCCGAAATCAGGCGAGATCGGATCTGCTTAGGGCATCTAGGCAGCACAATGAGTTAGAGCTCGGCGCAATTAGGTCTCTATCTACACATTTTAAAGCATCACCCTCTCTCCCACTCAGTCTTTCAGCCAGATTGTTAATATCCATTTCCTAACTGTTGCTGAAAGAGCTTACATTCAGCTAATGGAAGATATATTTAGCACCAATGCTATGATTATTGGGCTTCAGAAAATGGAAGTGAAAGCTGGCAATTCAGATGAGATAACCATAGAGTAGGCTGTAGGATTTGCAGATCAATTTGGGTAAAGGGGGACACCTGTGGCACTTTGAATGCAGGAACAGGCAATACCTTTAAGTGACCATTAATAATAATAACACAGCAGCAGCAGCAGCAGCAGCAACAACAACAACAATAATATCAAAACCAGATGTTATTGGGCAGTATCTCCTACAATGTTTTAATTGCATCAATTTGTTTCTTTCTAGTCAAACTGTTATAGAACTGTTCTTTAATTTTGTATCAGTTCTCCTGCTCTAGATATTTAAATTCAAATATTTATTTATTTATTTATTTATTTATTTATTTATTTATTTATTTATTTATTTATTTACGTTTTTAACCAAATCAAAAAATACCAAAATATCAAATTGCCAGATTAAAACAATTTGCCAGGATAAAACATTTTAAAAACATTGTAAAACGTTTGATAAAAGCCACAAAGTACAAACAGAACTGTTATATAAATAGTTAATATCAAAAAGATAGATAAAATAATATATTGAGAGTCAAGTCAACATCAAACCCCTAAGTGGAGACCACACTCCATATGATCATCAGGAGCTAGGATTACTGGCAGTTATGAGCCTACCTACAACTACTGCAGTGGTACAAAATCTGGTGACACAATTTGAGATCTGCTGGGACCTGTCAGAAAGAAATAACTTCACATAGTAAATTCAAATCTTGTCGAAGTGTGTTCTGCATTTTGATCACACTCCTGCTAAAATCCTACACAAAAGCCCTTGACCCTTTGTGTCAAGTTCAAGAAATTTCTTCCCTTTCAGATGTCCATCAACTCCAGTTCCCATCCAACTCTAGCTAGCCAGGCCAATATGGAAGTATGAGGGGAACGATCATTCTTCTGATACTGAACTTTGAGTCTTCAGATGCTGGACTTTGCCCAACCAGCCCAGAGTAATGAGGTGAGACACAGGAGATGGGTTGAAATACGAGCCACACTTTATTAAACAAACACAACATCCCCCTTTCCAAGGGGATGGAATCATGAATTGGATGTGGGGCAGGCCTTGTCCCAGACCCAGACTTTCACTGGTTGGGTTCCCATAATAACTGGGATGCCCACCAGGCTGCAGGCCACCCAAGGCTCCTGACTCTAGGCAGTCTGAACCCTAGGGGACCCCTGGCTCATCCCACTCTGAGCACCCAAACTTCTGGGTTTTCAGTGCTGGGAGGTGGGATGGCTTATACCCCATCAGATCACCACTGAACTCACCTTCTAAATCATGCCTTCTGCCACAACCTGCCAGTGTGACCAACAATAACAGACTGCACCCAGCCCAATTACAAAATGAGCAAAAAATTAAGATTGGGATAGGGGGGAAAGGCCCCTGCCCCATTCGTTCCAGATAGAGAAGCAGGCCCAACATTCCCATCTGGTATCAAAGTGACCAGCTAATCTCGCTCTTAACAAAGAGTGGGTGAGTGAGCCACTGAGCCCTGCCAAAGAGGATGAGGACAGGGATGAGCATACTTTAAAAGGTGAGCCTCATCCCTTGCCCATTCAGGCCACAGTAAGTCCGCCTGTGTGTGCCTCTCCCCCCCCCTCCGCCGCAGCAGCAGCCTCAGAAGGAGCTGAAGATTCCCCATTAGGTCCTAGGTTCTCAAATCAGCAACTGGAACCAAATTGCCTTTGCTGTTTATACCACAGGGTAATACACAAGTTTGTGGTTTTTCTTTGCAAGAGAGAAGTAAAAGCAAGCTTCTGATATATAACTGTAGTATGTGGTCCTCAGGCGATGGCTAGAACAAGATCACTCTTCCCTAGTTTACAACTTCAAGCAGTGACTATGAGTATATCATCTTTCATTTCTACAAGTAAAGGATAAACAATGCAGGGTTTTCAGGTCAGAGGATATTTGATTTACATTGAAGGAAGAGATTATCATTTTTTGTAGTCAATGATGCCAGTTCATTGTAGATTTCAAATAAATAGGGGAGGCTGTAGAGAAAAAGAAACCATTTTCTCATTTATACTAAAGACAATAATTCTTTCATAGCATGACAACTGTTATTCTTTTGCTAAGATATCACTAGCAAATTTTGTTCATTTTTTCAAATTGAGGATGGACAGAGATGTGAAAACAGTTTTTTTCATTTTTCTCCATAAATATTCATGGAATGTAATATGTATGCAACAAATTTGTGAGGCAGTTTCATCACTCCATGGAAACTAATCTAAAATTGATTTTATCCTCTTAATGTAATGTGTCAGCTTTCATGTTTAGATGCTCTTCAGTGGAACTAACAATTTGAAGGCAGACTATGAATTTGTCATTTTAAAAGGCATACTTAAGATAAATATGGATATTAATTCTGCCCCCTCCAGGCTTTCAATAAATACATTTAGTATTTACATCACCTTATTTTCTAAAACATTTGAAACAATTACCAAACGTGAGGTAACTATAAATTTAAAAAAAAAGTTTAGTTTTCTTTTTGAGAGAGATAATTTCTATTATGTAGCTATGCTTCTCTGTATAACTTGGAATAGGATTCATATTACTTTTGGGCAGCCATTTGACTGAGCAGGATTAATAGTGTAATCAAGTGGAAAACTGCCATAGATAACAAGAGAGATTCTCCCATGTTGCCTACCAGAGGTGCCCAGGTTGTGGTCTGGCAAGTTGGGACCTGAGACAGCCCTCAGAATATAACTCCTCTTTCTCAGTCACCTTGGCATCAGAGGGATTCTGAGGCAACCTCCAGCAGTATTTTGGGGAGGAACCCCCAGCCGGGTCAAGCTGGGGCTTTAAAACCTCTCCGCATGATCCTTTCCAGAACCTTCCATTTCAGTCAAGGCATCAAAAGCCCTCGAGAGATCAAAGTGTTTTGCTTATATACCACCCCACAGTACTTAAAGTACTCTCTGGGTCATTTACAATTTATATATGTAGAATACACTTTGTCCTCCCGCACCTCCCCCCCCCCCTGGCAGCAAACTGGGTACTCATTTACCAATCTCAGAAGAAGAAAAGGCTGAGTCAGCTCCGAGCCGGCTACCTGGGATTGAACCCCAAGTTGTGACCACAGTTATAGCTGCAGTACAGTTGTTTAACCACAGTGCCGTGAGATGGAGGGAAACAGTACTGTCCAGGCCAGCTGGTCACAAGCCCATTACTTATTACTATGTATGACACCACTATGCGAGCTGTATGCCTAGGGGACATGGTTGTGAATGGGGGCAGTCTACTGCTTTGCATTTGGAGGTCCGATACTTTTATACTAGTATTTAAATCTCTATAGTCATACCAGTCATATATTTCAAAAGAAATATAAAATCTCTTCCTGCAATGAAACTGAACCCAATAAATGGAAAAAGCAAAAGCATAGCTCAACCACTGAACACTACAACAGTCCAAAAACCAACCAAACAAACCCCCATAAAAATAAAATATACATTTTAAAAGATACAGCACACCTGACAAGTTCAACTACCTAGAAATTTAAATTAAATAACATTTTTTTTAAAAATAAAACATTTTTTAAAAGTCTAATACAGGTGAGAACCTTAAAGGATCTGAGAAGAAAACAGCAAAAGCAGACCAGTGAGAAATACAGAAGCACGTGCAACAATGAAACAGTTGCAATTAAATGCAGAGAATAGTTTAAAATAAACACAAAATAAATTTCAAATGATAAGAGGCAGACCCAATCCCATTCAAACAGAGCTAAACAAACAATAAGCCAAGAAATAAATATCAAATTCCTTCCCTCTAAAATTCAACTTGCCAGTAGTGAGGGGAAGTTGAACAAGGTGAAAATTACAGCATGGATTTAAAAATGTAGGGAATATAAGTAATGCTAAATATTCCAAGGGGAAAGCAAGAATAAACCAAAGCATCTAATCCCTACCCCACCCACCGAGGGAATTAATAGTAAATAAATGCAACAACCCTGTGGCTTTAAACGGAATGGGACAGAACCCCTGAGGAGAGCAGGGGTTACATCATACCTGGGCCTAAGTTCACAACACTTCTCTGGTTCCCAGGAGCCAAAGGAGAAGACCTGGAAATTTCCTGGATCTCAGAAAATGTTTGCATATCTTGTGTGATATAGATTAGCATTCGTGTTTTGTACAAGTTACATTGTTTTATATATTGTAATTCATAGAAATTATGATCCATAATTTTATGTAGTGTTGGGAAATGTAGAGGTGTAACCAAGACGTGGCTCCAAAGGGTGACCTGGGTAGAGGGGGGTGGAAGGGAGAGATATAAGAAATACTGTGTAGGCCTTGACACTGGATTTATCACAGCAGAGTTTCCATCTCAGAAGGAAAAAGAAAAGTATGTTACAAATGGTCACATCCCTCTGCCTATAGCGTTTGCAAAATACACCTGCAATTAAATTATTCTAGAATGCATGCTGAAATTTCAAAGCACTAATGGGCAACTACATGTAAGAGACTGGCTTGTCTGGAGTCAACAAAAACAATCACAAGAACCTTTATTGGCATACATTAATATAAAACAGATGCAACAAAATGTAAAATAGGAGGTAGGAAATAAATAAATAGGTTAAAAATGATTAAAAGATTGGGTTAATAGCAGGCCTTGGCCCCAGACTATTTACTAATATGTAAAACTGGCCAAGTATTCAGCCACTGAGGCTGTTAATTCTGGAAGTTTGTCCTCAAGAAGACGCTTTGTTATACTCTCCGGGGATCCAGAGAAATTAGAAATATAAGGGGTCAGAAGGAGAAGGCGAAGCTTGTGGTGGGAGGGGCAGGAGAGAAGGATATGAGAGGTTGAGTCAGGTTCCAGTAAACATAGTTTACAGAGTCTATTCTCAAATGGAACGTTGTAGTATCTTCCTGAAATAACTGCTGAGGGAAGGATGTTCAATCTAGCGAGCATAAAAGCACGACGCAGACAAGGATTAATGAGATGTTTCATATAATTTGCTCCTAGTCCTGGAGTTGGCATCAAACCATAAAAGTGAGGGGAACACGTTGGATTAAGCCCTGATGAAATGGTTTGACACTCTATATCCCAGATTCTTTGATGGATGATTTTGAGGATCTGGGATTCTTCGCAGTTGATTAGGGAGTCTAGGTTGATTCCAATGCGATGAATTTTGGACTGGATAAATTGATACCATTTTGAGACATAAGGGTCTCTTAATAGTTCGTATACAAGGGAGTTGGAGTCAGGGTGAAAATGAATACGTATCCAAAACTTAATAGTGACTGTCCAAGCAAAAGTTGATGGCAAATGGAGTCCCAGTTCGTTAGCAATGGTATAAAGATTGATCATATTTGGAACGCCTAAGATGCGACGAAAGAAGGTGGCAGCAGTCCGGTCGATTTCGGAGTTGACAGCTGAAATCCAGATCGGGATCCCATATAAGAGCTGGTTTATAATTTTTGCCTGAAAAATCTGGAGGGCAGCAGGAACTAATTGGTTTCCGGTGTGGAAAGTGGAACCGAGAGATAGCAGATAGATGGTTATTTATAGCTGATATAGCAGTCCTCCGATGATGAGACCAGGAGAGTTGGTGGAACAGGAGACCCAAGTATCTGAAGGATCTCACTTGTTCAACAGGTTTCCCGTCGACTTTCCAGGAAAGAAGTTTCCATGATTTGGAGAATATCAAGGTTTTAGATTTCTCTGTGTTAATAGTCAGATCATTCTTAGAACAGAATTCTGAGAAAGCTGACAAGAGGCGAAGAAGGCCCTGTTTTGAAATTGAGAGGAGCACAGTGTCGTCCGCGTAGAGAAGTATGGGAACCGGAAGTTGATTCAGTCATGGAGCATGACTATCAAATTTGGCTAGATGACCTGGTAAATCCGACAAGAAGAGATTGAAAAGGGCAAGATCAAGAAGGCAGCCCTGCTTTACCCCTTTGTTGACTGGAATCTTAGGGGTAAGGAGGCCTTCATGATTTATGCGAACTTGACAGCTATTCGCAGAGTGGAGCTGACGGATCAAGAATAGCAGGCGAGGGTCAATTCCCATATTGGTAAGTTTGGACCACAAAAGAGATCTATTGATAGAGTCGAAAGCTCCTCGAAGGTCAATGAATGCTGCAAAAAGTTTGCCTTTGAAATGCCGGGAATATTTCTCCGCCAAAAAGGATAAAATGAGAGAGTGGTCAAGTGTAGAATACCCAGCACGGAAGCCCACCTGTTCTTTGCCTGGAAAGTTGAATTCGGACATCCAGTCAGATAGATGTCGCAGAAGATGTTTAGAGTATAACTTCCCAATAACTGAGAGTAGGGTTATGGGTCGATAGTTGCTGGGTATTTCTGGGTTGCCTTTTTTTAGGACTGGAATGATGATAGAAGATAGCCACGAGTCAGGAAGTATCCCAAATTTGTCCACAAAGGTGAATAGGCAGGATAGAGGTTCAGCACACCAGAGTGGATTAGCTCTTATGAGATCAGCCGGGATCCCATCTGGGCCTGGGGCCTTACCAGGCTTCATGCTGGCTATGAGTTCAAGAATTTCTTCTTTGGAGACTGGGGGCCAGGCAGGTTCATTGGGGGGCATTAATGGGACGGCGGAGATGTCTGGAAATATCGAGTCCGAAAATAGATTTGAGTAATGTACAGTACAGTCCGAAGCAGAAATTGGTGGGGTTAGAGCTGCATTAGAGGAGTGGTTCTCTCGTGAGACCAAGGCCCAGAACTCTTTCGTGTTCTTTGAACGAGTTGCATGTAGCAGTCTAGACCAGTTGTTCAGTGCATGAGTGTGTCTTTTCTCAACTAATAAAGCTTGGCAAGCCTTCTTGGCTTGAAGGTAGAAGGCTGATGACTCAGAAGAATAGTGGGCACGTAGCCGTTGGTAAAGCCAGCGGAGATTTTTCTTGGCGGCCCAGCATTCATGGTCGAACCAAGGAGCAGCTCCATTGGATTTCCTAGGTAGGGAGAGTGCAGCTGGTAGATTAAGTAAGGAATTGATAGCTGATTCATATGCCTGAATGACCTTTGCAGGAGAGTCAGTCAACAAAAACAAGGGTCATATTGCTTTCCATGTTAATTAATTTCACACACGGCAGACAGTGCTACCACTTCTTCATCTAAGTTGGCACTGGTATCTTCGGAAGGCTGGGATTCTAATGGGAAGTGGCAAAAACTTTCCCACAGGACCCCAAAACATGAAAAAGGCAATAGTCAGAATGTTAGTACCTAGCTTAGGAAAAATGGGAAATGTGCCAGCTATCTAGGAGCTGACATCCTCTTAGAAGTGTCAATCAATACTGAATCTGTAAAAGGGTACATACAACCTTTTAAAATGCCTCAGTGATGCTGTACTCTTCTTGGGCCTAACATTTACGTGTGTCTTCCCATTGAATTGATGATTCAAAAAAGGGAAACATTTTCAGATTCATTGAACTGGTGGGATTCCCCCCTTCAAGAACATGTGTTAAGTTTAGAAGAGTCACAGAAAAGGAGTGAGTGGCTTCAGATTTGTTATCTGTCCCCTGCCTCACACAACAAATTTACTGTAGAAGGCTCAAATCTTGTAAAATGGCATTCTGCTTGAGAAGTAATATGCAAAGTTCCTTGCAGTCATATTAGATTCCATACCAGATTCTTCCCATAATAAGCAAACAACTTTTTGTTTGAGATAAGTACTTTAAAAAGAAATGCAGTATGACATTCAAGAAAGATGTCTCCAGTTTGTAGATAGTAGCAACAAAAGAGAGGAAGAAATTGCTCAGTTGATAAATGATACACTGAAAGAACATGGTGTTCCTCTTGGTGATTGTAGAGCACAAACCCATGATAATGGGACAAATACGGCTGAAAAAATACAAAGGCACACAAGCAAAAAGACTAGTACAATGTTCAACAACATTTTTTTTTCATCTTGCGGTTGTCATACACTCATTGTATGTGGAAATGATGCTGCTGAATAGCTGTGGTGTCCAAACTTCGGCCCTCCAGATGTTTTGGGCCACAATTCCCACAGTTCTTTGTCATAGGCAATACAGCCTTGGAATTCTGGGAGTTGTGGTCCAAAACATCTGGAGGGCCAAAGTTTGGACATCCCTGAGTCCTAAACCAATTCAGACAGGGGGTGATATGAAATCAAGGAGAATTATAAATTGGAGGTCTTGCCACTAATTTTCCTCAGACTGATTAAGCTACTTCGATAGGCAGCAAAATGTTTCAATCTCTCAAGAAAAGAAGTCCAGTTGCCATGGCTCATCTTCCAGATAACCTCACCTGGATGACAGACATATACCTGAAGCTATAACCTTTTTCAGAGCAGTTCAAACAGTATATGATCAGTTCCTGTCCTAAGCAGTGAGAAATTCTACAAGCCATATTGGTTTTTCATTGTATGTCTGAAACAAGTTGGTCAGATCATGTGGAATGTGTAAAGCCTTTTGCAGCTCACTTGTCTGGCATAGTGACCTAAATTAGACTGGAAGACCTCATAGAATGAAATCTGATGTCCAAAACAAGAAATGAGGTCCATGGAGCTTTATTATATGTGACATCATCAGCCATGTGGTACAAAATATTTGCTGGCATAGGTGGTTACTTCACGTCCTTCCTCGAGCTGAGGTGAACTTGCCTCCATGTTGAAATCGGTTTTCAACACGGGTCGAGAAGTGGATTGAAAAGATTCCCGAGCTCCAGGATGGGAATCTCTCACCCCGCTTGGAGCGCAGTTCAGGGGGTGTGGTCAGGGTGAACTTGGATTGACCGCACAAGGACATGAGGTTCCATTCCTTTAAACTCAGATTGACCCCACAAGGACGTGAGGTTACATTCCTTCGAACTCGGATTGTCCCCACAAGGACGTGAGGTTACGTTCCTTCGAACCGGTCTCCAGCGGGGCCGCGAAATGCAGCGAGAGGGACGTGAAGTATCAGCCATAGATAGATATTTGCAACAAGATCATCTAAGGTCAAGATGCCATACTGGATGTTGAAGTAGAAAAGATAAAAACTCTCCTCCCAGAGCTCACAAAATTTCAAAATAACTGGAAATGCATGTAAAATTAATCCCAAATAGTTGAATCAAACCAAAATACAGAAATAAAACTCTTGTGTAGATGTAATGGAGTAACAGGATAAGACCACACAATGATTTGGAAGAAATGAATGACACTTTTGATACTCCAGAAGAGGCCAACTTCAGAAAGTATGTGTTTCACATTTTGGTAGACAATGTTATAGTAGAATTAACCGTCTGTTTCAATGATGTTAGGCAATTGGAGAAAAATTTGGTTTCTTGTGGAAATATCTTACCATGTAAGAAAGTGATATGGAGAGAAAATCCTGCTGATCTTAATGGTGATGATTTTGGAAAATAAATGCAATATTTACTCTCAGTACTAAAAGCAAATTTTGTAAAGGCCTAGTTAAAGCCATTAGGTCTCTTGAATTTGCTAACAAAGTACAAACTTGGAAACCTGTTCTCAAAGGTTTGTGTTCACTTAAGAATACTATTAGCAATTCTAGCTACAGTGGCTTCCGGAGAGAGGACATTTAGCAAATGTAAGCTAATTAAGAATTATTTAAGGCAGGGGTGCCCAAACTTTTTGTAAGGAGGGCCAGATTTGGTGGCTGAGAATGTATCAGGGGCCAGTTGCTCCCCGACACTGCCATCCCACTGTAAGTCCCACCCACTGACGCCTTGCAACCGCACCTGCAGGAAGGAAGGTGGGGACCAAGGGAGGGAGGGAGGAAGATGGAAACCAAGAGAGGAAGGAAGGAAGGTGGGGAACAAGGAAGGGAGGGAGGGAGGGAGGTGGGTACCAAGGGAGGAAGGGAGGAAGGAAGGAAGGTGGGGACCAAAGAAAGCACAGGGAGCCGTGGCCACAGGTCACCCTTTGGAAGAGGCGATCTGTGCAACCTTGCACCCCCCCAAGCTCCCCAGCACTGGTGACGGTTTGCCCGCCAGCCCACCCCAAAACTCCTTGGCAGTGGCAGAGGCCCGCTGGCCTGCCCACCCCCACACATTCCCCTGCGGTGCCGGTGGCAGCAGACCACCCGTCTGCTCAGCCACCCAAGCTTCCCAGCCGTGTCAGTGTTGGTAGAAGGTTTAAAAAAAAAATGGGGCGAAGGAGGGGGAGGGAGGGGCGGGCCAGCCAGCCGCGGGCCACTCAGAATGGCCTGACGGGCCGGATTTGGCCCCCTGGGGCGGACTTTGGGCAGGCCTGATTTAAGGTCTACAATGTCCCACGTACATCTTGTGGATTTAGCCAGGCTAAGTATTGAATCAAACATCACCAGAACACTTAATTTCTATGCTGTTATTTTATTTTATTTTATTTACAAAAAGGCCAGGAGAGTTTTTTTTATTATTGTTATAAAATATTAAGTTTATCTACCTTGTTTTAAACCAATCCTTATGTCTTTTGGTGATCTGATCAGTATTGCAATATAAAAAGATGCTTCAGTGTAAATTCTTTCTCATTATCTATATTGTAGCATAAATAAAGATATCTGGAAGTTGAGTCATGGCAACTGAACTTCTTTTCTTACAAGATCGAAACATTTCACTACTCATCCAAGTAGCTTCATCAGTCTGAGGGGAGTTGGTGCGAGGCTTCCAATTTATAGTTCACCTTAGTGAACTTGAAACTATGAGTACAACTTATATTGATATATATATACAGTAGAGATGGGCACGACCAGGAAAAATGACGTTTCGAGTTGTCGTGTGTCGGAGCCGGCCCGTTTCGGCTCATTTCCGTTTGTCGTGAAATTTTTCAAAAATTTGTCATTTTGTTTGTCGTTTGTCGTTAGTACTGGTTTAGGGGGGGTAGGGTAGCAGGCTCCTGGAGGCACCTCTCTGGGGTGGGTGCCTCCTCTGGCCCGCTACAAAGGGAAAAGGAAGGGTACATGACCGTGTAGCCATTGCGTACCAAGTGGCACTGGCAGAGGCACCTCTCTTTTGGGTGCCTCTAGCTCACCAAGAAGGACAGCATACTGGCGTACAGGTTTGGAGTTTTTTGGAACTTTGGACTGTGAGCGAGGTGAGAGAAGAATGCCTCTTCTGGGCGCCGTCTGACTCACTAAGAAGGACAGTGTACTTGCGTGTAGTGCAACGCGAGTACAGGTCTGGCTTAGGGTTGGGGTTAGGGCAAGGGCTAGGCTTAGGGTTATTACGGGTAAGGTTAGGGTGAGTTAGTGGGCTGCACCTCTGGGTGCATCTGATCCGCTAAGAAGGACAGTGTACTGGTGTATGGGTTAGGGTTAGGGTTAGGGTTAGGGCTAGGGCTAGGGCTAGGGTTATAGTGGGCTTTTTATGCCTGACTGGCACATCCCAGAAGTCTCAGTCAAAACCTGGCCAAGTGGCCATGCGATTGGTGGAATGGCTCCAAAAATTTGCATGGTCCCATCCCATGGCCAGCCCATCATTGCGCAGGTGTAAAAAAATAAAAATAAAAATAAAATAAAATAAAATCAATGGAGACGTTTTATTGCTAGAAAAACCCACTGCTGCTACTGTAAAAATTCAAGCATTTAAAATAGCTAATTTTCGCATGTTTCTGTGGTGCTTTGGTGGGTCTTTGGACCACGATTTCAAAAAAAAAAATTTATTGCGGTCGCCATTTTTAACCCCCCGCACCGCATGGCAAATGGAGACGACGAGACTGATGCCTCCCCCAGCCTGGTACCAGGTCCAGCAGCCCAGGACAGGAGAGGGGGGGAGGCCGGGTACCCCCCCCCTGAAACCACCCCTCTGGTAGGTGCCCTCAGACAGGCATATTTTTGCCTGCTTTTTTGGCTGGAAATCGAGATTTTTTTTTATTTTTAAAACTTTTTTTCTGTGCCGCTTGGCATCGCGCGATCGCCGCGCGATGCCATGAACGACAACAATAAATCAGACCCAATTTATCATTTATCGGTTCGAGTTCGAGTTCTGACGGCTTAATTGTCATTTCCCTTTCCGTTGCGTAACGGAAACGAGGAACGAAAACGGAAACGAGAATTTCGCCAAGTCATGCCCATG